>JAOWBW010000457.1:869627-919351 GCA_026119855.1 Campanula takesimana
AAAAAAAGGCACTCCACAACAACAGAGTCGGAGACTCATCCCATATAGACCAAATAAAACGATCCCTAGGTAAACATGTAATTTGACAAAACCGTTAGAACGTACTATCAACTTCGAACATCACCTAAATCACACTTTTGCTAATGATATATCCGGAACTAACTTTTCATTAAACGCCCTTTGTAATGACCTGAGATACAATTGGGCTTTTATAGATTATTTCATGTCCATGTCCTAAAATAATCTGTTCATTCGCCATTTCTCATTGTCCTAAAATGTTCTTCCTAATTCTACAATGTAAATTTAAAATTGCATAAACTGAACATGGCTAGTGAAGCAAGTGTTAAATTCAATTTGGGACGGAAGGAGTATAATCTTAGAAACCATCTAAATAGCATTTATATCTTGAGAGACTGAATATCTAAACCTCTGAATTCTGATCCTCACCAACAACATTTGCAGTTGATTAAATCAACGTATTATGTTTTCTAAACATAATATTTTCTGAATAAAGACAAAGGAGGAAAATGCTAAAAAGAAATATGGTCAATAAAATTGAAGAACATTACCTCAAATCCCATTGTGACTATGGTCAAATTTTTGCTTTTCTGTGCAAAGGAGCAAAAGTGACACCAGCTATACCACCAGAATAACAAGGCCTAAACCTATTCTAAACAAGGGCAACTAGGAGTTACAAGAGCTGCCACTACACGTGGGGTCTAAGAAAGGGTCGAGCCCACATGGACAAATTACAATATTCGTCTACATACTTTCTACAAGTTTGCAAAATACCATCTTGATTCTGCTAAGATCATTTACGTGATGAAGCAATGCTCCGTCTTGAAACCATTTGATTCCTCAACAGCCATCAAGTCCAAACAGATGGCCGGTGGCGGATCCAGGATAAAATCAAATTAAACTACAAAAGTGAGAATAGAACCTGAGTCAATCACTTAATACACAAAAGCACTAACCACTATACTACACCACCATTAGTTAAAGGGTTCACTGCCACCCAGCATCTATAGGGTACGTCCACCTCCGCAGATAGCAATACCATCTTCACACACCATCCTCCCCCCCCCCCCAACCCAACCCAAAAAAAAAGAGCCATGATTCATTTCCCAGGTGTTCGATGGAATGGACATTGATGCGTTACAGAAGAGAACTTAGTACCTTTGGATTTGTCTCCACCTCAGTTTCAAAGGTAGTTGTGTAATTGTGTTAGGTCTGAGACATCTCCCACGTATGCTGCGAGTGTTCACGAGTAGCTTCCATGAAAAGGCGAACCTTTAGGTGTAAAAGTAGGGTCCACGACCTGGTCAGTCCTCGGAGGCGCCCGTTCTGGGCAAATTCTCTGTTTTCCCTTCACGGGTAAGCTTTCTCTCACCAATAAGAACCCCTACAAAAAAACATTATATGTATATCAGATACCATGAGGAGATACACAGAGCAAAGTCAAAGCTTTCTCAAGCTTGAATAGACTTAAGTTTGTGTCAAGCTTATGAGAAACAAGCCCAACTCAGTTCATATATCCGCAGGTCTTGAAACTGCTGGCAGAGAGACAAATTAATTGGACATAAAGTTGTTCATCATTAATTTTTTCACTCCGTCCCAAAATTAATGACCTTTTCCAATTTATGGAACACTTTGAAAATATTAACTTTTATGAAGAAAAAAAAAATTCATAAATATCCTTGCTATCCGCTTTCAAAATGTTAGTTTTGCAAGTAAAGTTAAATTTGAAAAGAAAAAAAATAAATTTTGTTTTTGGTGAAATAGCATTTTGGGATAAAAAGAACACTCATTTTGGGACCGAGGTAGTAAATACTAGAGAGTAAAAGATAATTAACAAACTTGCTCCGCCTACAGAAACTTGCAAGCAAGATTAGGATAAATGCAAACATATCATGGAACAAGAATTGTAGAGTATCCACACCAATGTATTTTACCAGCAAATAAAACATTATTTATCTCAATGCCCAAGCTATTGATACTATAGTTGGATGATACAATACTGAGAAACAAAACCCATACCATAACTGAGAAAAAGGCCGATATATGTACGGGTAGGTGAGATGCAATATGAATGCAGCATGGTGGATTCAGAACTACTCGAAACCCAGGAACGAAATGTCTGACTTTAAAGAGACGGAACATTAGATCAACAATCTATCAGCCATTAAGGCTTATCGATTGTGGTTTTCTTGAACCATCTTTGCAGACAGGAGATGAATGAAGATTTTGTAAACCAGATTATGAGTTTATTCAATATAATCTGACCTTTGAGAGACATTAGTTAACTCTGCAAATGTTAAATAAATTGTAATACATAATAATATAATAAAAAAAGAATATAGACGCCGATTGGACATGGTTATAAGACTCAATCCAATTATGTTGAGCAAGTTTCAATTCAATGTCTGTCGAGACTTGGTTCTGGGCAACTACTGCAAAATTGTTGAAAACAATGAAAATAATACTTCAAATTAATTATGATATGAAAATCAACTCAACTGCATATTGCATAAAACTTAGTAAGGGAATCTTGACGCATCAAACTAATATAATATTATAATATCAAATCAATTGGCAAAATTGAATGCTCATATAAAGAGTTATGTTCTGTTTACTACCCTCGAAAGCAATACTCATTACAGTTTGTTCAATCCAAACACGAGAGAAGTTAAACCATCGTGAAGATCACAAGAACGCTTATTAAACAGGACCATTTGCATGGAATATGCCAAAAACGATGCAATTCTTTGGGAGAAACTGAAGAGTATTATTGCAACCCTATTTATATAACTCAAAATACAGACTTATATTGTGTTTTATAGCTATTTAAAATAGTGGTTTTTTCTTTTTTGTGTGTGAACTATTCAACAGAATACTAATTCAGCACTCTTAATATATAACATCAACTACACCATTTTTTCTTATTGTTGTTCAACTATGATTTGACCAATACTCCCTCAGTTCCAGAAAAGTTGAAAATGAATGGTTGTGAGGAAGAAAGAGACTGAAAGGTAGAGAGGAAGAGAGAGAATTAGTGGGGGTGGAAAGAGAATGAGTGGAGTGAGAATATGAATGGTTGTGAGGAGAGAGAGACTGAGTGGAGGATTATACAAGTAATAAAAAACTTCCATTTTTGGATTGTGTTGCAACTTTTGTAAATACCCTAAATGGCAAAATGTTGCAACTTTCCTTGGAAACGGAGGGAGTATGTAAATCATGCAAGATATTGTCTCGGATAAGCAAGTCGACAAATAATAAGGTTTTAAAATGCAGTAGGATTTAGCCTCTTGAAGGTCATATAATTTATCATGCTCACTTAAAATTTGGGTGTCGGTACCAAATCAGAAAAGCCCAGAAAAGATTACCAGACAAGATAACACAGAAAAGAATACTGGCGCTTTAGCAGAGAATATATTAATCTATTTTCCAAATATCTAAATGCTTTATATCTAAGCGGTAACGATTCTATGCATACATATGACGATTGTACCATTGTCCACAAGTCATAGGCTCATAGCTACTCGGGGACCTTAGCTTTCCGAATGAAGAGCAAATATTACACGAAAGTGTTGTAGTTGTGTAATCATTAACCCTTATCTCCTCATAACCATAGCTGCTCCCACCTCTTTTTCCAATTCAGGTTTTCTTCCCTTGTTGTTTTCTCCTAAGATGTCTATTAAATATTCCCTCCGTGCCAAAATGATCTTCATACTTTTTTGCGGTTATTGTGAAGGAACTTTGAGCAATAGTTTCAGGTTGATTTAGTTGTCCTAATGAAAATCTAAAACTTGCTATTGATAGTATTGTTAATGATGCCAATAACAAGTTTTAGATTTTTATTAGTATAACTAAATCAATCTAAAATTATTGCTCAAAGTTCCTTCGCAATAACAGCAAAAAAATATATAAGATCATTTGGGACGGAGGGAGTACTACTCTCTCCATCCCAAAATGAAAGTCCAAAAACTTTCATATTTCAAGAGCAACTTCAAAATATTTTTGGACATTCATTTTGGGACGGAGGGATTATATGTGTATGTATATAAATATCACCAAAACACATGAAAAGCATCCGTAATTCTTTTTTAGTAAAATACACCCACAACAGCCACGCAATAATTCTCCCTCATAGCGGGGAGGGGGGGCGGGCTGATTTAGATTAATAAAATTCTCTTAATTCCTGATTCCTCATGCATACACATAAACAGAAGTTCAAAAAAGGAAAGATCCATGAGTTAAACAGAAAGTTCATGATAAACCATGTTAAAAACAGATGGACAAAGTAGATGGTGAAGGAACACACTTCTCTTTTCCAATTTAGCATTTCTTGTTGTTTTCCCTTATAGAAGTCTAATAATCTTCATATTACATGTGAGCATTTGCATATTTCACCAAAGCACAATCGTCAAAGAATCTGATTTTTTTTTATTATTTCAAAATTTCAAATACACTCACTTCAGTTGACCAATATCTCTCTCGTCACAGAGGGATTCTATTTATGTTTAGTGACTTCTCTTGTGCCCAATTTCACACTTGACCCAAAAACAAAATAAAAAAAAGGGAAAACTCCGTTTTAGTCCATTGTACTTTGAGGCGTGTTTCACATTTACCATCAAACTTTATTTTTTCTATTTACCATCGTACTTGAATAAATGGTGTCATTTTATACCTAAAATTTAGCGTCGTTATCTCTATTGACGGAAAGATAATAAAAACTAACACCCGTTTACATATTTAACAAATATAAAACGAATTTCATTACCATAAATAAATATAATTGCTGGTGTGGACATTTGAAGGTTAAAAGTGCAAAATATTAAAGTAAATAAGTTCGTTTTTTTCAAAACATAAAGGGGCTAAAATAACTTATCCCTAGTTTAAGCCCAAATCTAGATCTGGAAATTCAATCTCTCCCCAACCTTACCACTCCCGTTCCCCCACGCCATCCACCTCCAGGCAACATTGGCGTCATTCACCATCTTCTTCGACCTCAACCTTTGCCCCCGCCTCCACCTTTGCAATTCTATCCCACCTTAAACCCAATTATCCCCCAAATCAAAATCCTCTTCCAGATTTCACGCTTTACCCTCAATCAAAACCCTCGATCAACCTTTCAGGTCCTTCAATCAAACATTCAGCTCATCTTGCACTAATGAAGTACTATATATTCTTCTGTTGAAACTCTTAATTTATTCAATTGTATTCTCAATTTTTTGGTTTGTTTATTTCTAAATTGAGCCCTAGTTTTGGCTGTAGGGAAAACGTTTTGGTATTATCCAGGGTTATGATTTGTATCGATTTGGAAATTTTGATATTGTTATGATAATTTATTGGAAATATATGTGATAGTGGTGATTGTTGGTGGTTGTAATGGTGGTGATGGAGCGGTTTTGTTGGATGGTTGTGATGGAGCGACTTTGTAGGATGATAGTGGTGGTGGCCGGTGGTGGCAGTGCCGTGGTGGTTGGGTGAAAGATGAATTTAACTAAGTTCTTATAATCTGACAAAATTTCGTTATTTTATTTGTTAAATATGTAACGGTTGTTAGTTTTTTTTAATTTTTCCGTCAATAAAGATAACGACGTTAAATTTAGGGAATAAAATGACCAATTTTTCAAGTACGATGGTAAAAATGAAAAAAAATTAAGTTTGATGGTAAAAGTGAAACACGGTTCAAAGTACAATGGACCAAAACAGAGTTTTCCCTAAAAAAAAAAAAAAAAAAAAAGAAGACCAATCAACAAATAGTTAAGAATTGAGCAAATAACAATTGATAGACAAATAAAATGGTAAAGGAACACACTTACATCCACGACCAGGAATCCTAGGATCCCAATGTTCACCTCTGGATCCAGAAATTTAATCCCAGTCATGTGCTGTCAAATTGATTCTTCTAGTTCAATGAATTTGCTACATGTCTGGACATGGAAAATGGGTACAAAATTAGCATATGCCCAATAAAGATGAAGAAACCACTATGCTTTTTTATAAACTTGATTCCTAAGGTTCTAGAAGTTAGTCGTAAGCATAAGAAAGTACAAGTCCAAACACAGATGAAAACCCATAATATATACTCCCTCCGTCCCAGCACAAGTAGGACTTCTTTCCCTTTTAGGCTGTCCCAGAACAATTGAGACTGCCCAAAATGGAAATGTTTTAATATATTTATATTCAACCAACCCCACCATTTAACCCCACTAATTCTCTCTCTTCATTTTCCACCACTCATTTTATTCAACCAATACTACTATTTACCCACTCATTCTCTCTCTTCATTTTCACCACACATTCACTACTTTTTCTTAATTATAGTGCACACTCCTTTAGTCCTACTTGTGCTGGGACAGAGGGAGTATATATAACATATATATACATATGTACATATATATATGTACATATATATATATATAGATACATATATACATATATACATGTAGATACATATAGATACATATATATATGTACATATATATATATACATATATACATATATATGTATATACATATATATATATAGGGTTTTGTTAGGATACCCCCTTCAAGGGCATCTTAACAAGTGGCCCTAATTTGTTAGACCAAAAAGCCTATCACTTTTTATATCAAACAAGTATGCAATGAGGGCAACATTGTCATTTTCCAAACAAAAGAGGCCCCACCTTTCATCTACTTCAGTTCATTCCCCAAATTCATAATCGCCGGGCAAACTCCGGCAACTCACCAACGCATCCTCCATTTTCACGTCTTCCTGTATCATCGCCCGTTTAAATCAGATAGTGTTGAAATTTGTTTCCAGCACCACAAACTTAAACTAGAAATTTAGAAAACATAATTCATAATAAAGCAAGCTAGGGACTTTGCATTAATTATTAGCAATATTACACATTGGGTTAAACTTCAAAGTTTAAGATTGAGATGTAATCGATGGTTGCAAAATTAAAAGGAAACCCATGTGATTCGTGGTGTTGTTTCACAATTCAAGAGCTTATCATACTCCAATCAATCTCTTCTTAGACAATTTTGTCTCAAAATCCTGATGGCATTTGTCAATGTGAGAAATGAAAAATAGGAGACTGAATACATGGACGAGATAGTAGATGGAGAAATAAGAAATGTAGAAGTAGGTGTAGGGAAAAGAAGAGACGGAGTCGGTAGAGAGATAGTCGGGCAAGGAAACGGCAGCGATGGCCGCAGGTACGCAGAAAGAGTTTGTGTGGTGAACTTAATCTGGAAAATAAATGAAAAATATGAAAGGTGAGGCTTCTATTTACTGAGATGACAATTTTGCCCTCGTTATATAGTTGCTTAATGAGACGAGTGATTGGTTTTTTGGTCTAACAATTAAGGGCCCCTTGTTAAGATGCCCTTGAAGGGGTATCCTATATATATAATATATATATATGTATAGGGTTTTGTTAGGATACCCACTTCAAGAGTAGGTTAACAATGAGCCCATTTTCTTGGACCAAAATATCCCTTTATTTGAAGAACAATTATATTTGTTTAAGAGGTTATAGTAGTAAATTCAAAACCAAACACCCCACTGCCATACGATCCATCACTACAAAACCCCCTTCACAATTTACCCAGTTCCACCGCTATCGTCTAAACTACTTCCCGACGACCCCGCCCTCGCCAAAGTCAGCCCTACCTACAGTCATAGTCCAACCACCACCACCATCATTCCTATGTCAATTACTACCAAGCATTTTGGTTGAAGCACTACAATTGGGAATTTTCAATTCAAAAGATTATGTCAATTTCACTCCTTGACTCCTTGGTCAATCTCGTTCCTTCAGTGTATCAATTTTAAGTCATTTGCTCAATTGCTCCCAGAATTGAAAGGAAACAGAGGTATTGATTTTGGTTTCAAAAAGGAATGTTGAATGCTTTTTCAATAAGTGAAAATCAAATGGGTTTATGAATAAGAGATTGAATAGGTTGGAGGTTGAAGTTAATGGAGTTTCCAGTTAATGGAAATTTGATGGCATGGGATATGAATAGATCGGGAGGAGAGAGACGGCTACAGCTTTGGCATAGAATATGGAAATGGGGCAGCTGGTTTGAAATTACTATTATAACCTCTTAAATAATTGAACTATTTTACAAATAAGGGGTTATTTTGGTCCAAGAAAAATGGGCCCATTGTTAACCTACCCTTGAAGTGGGTATCCTAACAAAACCCATATATATGTATGTATATATATACTCCCTCCGTCCCACTCGAATTAGGAAAAAATTTCATTTTAGGTGTCCCATTCGAATTAGGACAACCCAAAAATGGAAGTTTTTTATTTAATGGGACCCACATTCACACTCACAACAACTTTCCACTCATTATTCTCTACCCCATTTTCTCTCTCCTGCTTTACTTTTCATACTTACAACACCTACTCCACTAACACTTTTTCCTTAACCCCGTGCCCAACCCAAAAATCCTAATTCGGGTGGGACGGAGGGAGTGTATATATATATATATATATATATAGGTAGGTACTCAAATGAGAACCACAATTGCGTGAGAACCAAGTATAACCATTAGATTAGAATCAAAATCAAGGGTCCATATTATAGATAAATTGGATACACTTGGATACAATACATAAATTTTGATATTGCACTTGGATACAGTAGCTAAACAAGTACTGTATCCAAGTGTTGCACTTGGATACAGTAGGTTAAAAACTAATGTATTCAATCGTATTTTTGAAAATTAGCTACTGTATCCAAGTGTATCTATAATCTGGACTCTTGATTTTGTATTTAATCAAACGGTTATGATTGGTTCTCACGGTTCTCATTTAAAATGGTTCTCACAGGAGCGTGACTCTATATATATATATACTCCCTCTGTCTTTTTAGTCTGTTCACTTTTGGTCAACGGGAGTAAACTTTGACCAAACATTTAATGTCAATCTAACAATCCTAATGAAATTTTAAAAATTATTATTGATAAATAAAATGATTATTTATCAATTACAATATTTAGAATTTCATTAGTATGATTAGATTGACATTAAATGTTTGGTCAAAGTTTACTCCCGTTGACTAAAAGTGAACAAACAAAAAAGACGGAGGGAGTATATATATATATATATATATATATATATGGGTTTTGTTAGAATACCCACCATAGGAGTATTTTAACAAATGGCCCATTTTTTGTTGACAAAATTATCCTTCATTCTATAGAGTAAAGGAAAGAAATCAAAAGGGAATAACAGTAATTCTCAAAACAATGGAAAAAGATAGAACCCACTTCTCATTTACTTCAATCCTCCGTTCGTCCTCTTCATTGTACCTCCGGCAACGTCAATGAAAAGCGATTGCAAAGGACGAAGACCCATTCAAGTTAATTTGCAGTTTCACCAACGCCGCACAAAGTCGAAATCATATTTTCCTTGGCCGGTTTCTATTTTCCAGCCATAGAGTTTGAGCTTTGCGCCCTAACCTATCAATCTCCATAGCAAACTGTTTATGAACCCAAAGGGAGATTTTTGTATAGAAAATATACCAGGCATAGCCACACTAAACAGATTACATATACAAGATCAAAACTCATTTGTAAATCCGTCTTCAAAATTTTCGATATTCAGTGCGGGATATCCTTCTTTAGTCTCTACCGTTTTCCAACCTGCCACTCTCTCTCCCACCAATATGAATTGACAATATTTTGGTACAGATTTGGTTGAGCTAGTGATTCCATGGTGTATCCATTCATTACTTCTTTTAAGCCATTCAAAGATCCCTAAACTTAATATAAAATTTGTATTGGAAGTCGCATCTAAATATACTATATTTATGTACAAAATTAATCAACTGGCAGTAGGAGTAAGACAATGGAAGCGACGGAAATTGCAATCGTTTTTCATTGATGTTGCCGGAGGTACAATGAAGAGGAAGAACGGAGGATTGAAGTAAATGAGAAGTGGGTCCTATCTTTTTCTTTGTTTTGAACTAATGTATCCAATGGTTCACTTGGATACATCATTGGATACATTACTTGACTTGGATACATCATTGGATACATTACTTGGATACATTAGGTAAAAACTAATGTATCCAATGTGCACTTGGAGACATCATTGGATACATTAAGTTCTCACGATATTTAGGTTCTCATTTGAGCACCTACCTATATATATATATATACCTTGCACCGCACTGCAAGCAGTTAATCGTCCCATAAGGTACACCCCACCAGCAGGTCGCAGACCAAGCCTCAATTTGAGAACCTAAATATAAAAGGGAAAAAGAATCATCTAAAACAAAACTATGGGGGAATAATAGGAGGAATAAAAAACAAGTTGTTTCATAGTAGTGTAAGTAATAACACTCTAGACAATAATGAGTTCATGTTATCAAGTTAAAGAAACTAAGGAAAATCCACTTCGCCCTTCGAGCTTATCTTGGAAGGTTTGGGGTCCAAAAAGCATACTGACAAAGTGACAATAGAGTTGTGACAATAATCAAGATAGTAATTCCAAAAAGAACTGCACAAAAATGCCAGAATGAATTGCAGTATATGTTCTGAACAGATTTAGATAGAGACTATAGAACAAAGACAAGAAGCTAGAATACTTTAAAAGCATTCCAGAAATGGCATATGTAACGACCCAAGCCCAAAAACCAGGTCAGTTACATAAACAACACGCACTAGCCCACTAAGTACAAGCACCTTGGCTAAACTGGGTTTACCACAGGCCAACCAAAAGTCCACACGATGATGTTGGGGCCCAGTAGTAGTGGGTGGACTTATCTATCATAATCAAAGTCCACAACTTCCCAATGTAGGATGAGGGATATCACAATCTTCCCAGGGCCGTTCCTAGCTTTTATTAGGCCCAGGGCGAAATCAGATGAAGAGGCCCCTATTAATCAACTATGTTTGTATGATGCTACAATGCTATTTTTGTACACTCATGCCTATAAAGTATACTTCAAAAGTTCAAAACATGAAGAGAAAACAATATTATACTAAATAAATGATGCACTGTCTAAATATTATTGTCGATACTCTCTGTCCCAAAATAAATGTTCAAAGTGGTTACTTATTGATCAAGAGCAATTTTTAATTTTTTTGACATTCATTTTGGGACGGATGGAGTATTATTTTTAACCAAGTATACCACAAATAATAAAACACATAATAAAGTGAGACTATTTTTTTTTAGACGGATGAGTATCTATAACAGTTAAAGCCTTCAAGAAATTGAAAGAACAACCTTAAGATTTTGTCAATCAATTGCAAATCAAAGTTTTAACAACCACTGAAAAGAACAAAAAAATAACTATAGAAAAAAAAATTAAAAGAACAAACTTAAAACATTTTATTTTGCATATCAGCATATGCATTACCTTCAAGAAAGTGATGTTGCAATTACCGGAGGAAGCACAAATTGTTGATTGTTCTTCAGTTCTTCGAATCTTCGTCAGTGATTAAGAAAAGAAGCCGGAAGGGGGAGGGAGCTGAATGCGGGGAGGAGGAATAGACGTGCAAATATGTGAGATGAGATTAAGGGGTAATGTATTTGCAATTAAATCGAGAAAGAATACTAATAGACGGTTACTTTCTCAACACAATCTCTGTGTAATTGGTGATTGATTCTTTAATTAGATATAATTTTTTAGCAATACTAGTATATACCATAGTTAAATAAAAAAAACGGATACATACTATATATATACACTATAGCCTAGAGAAAAATGGGCCCCCTAATATTATGGGCCCGGGGCAGTTGCCCTTACATACCCACCCTTAGGGTCGGGCCTGAATCTCCCCCAATCACATTTTTGCCAACCTTGGCAAGGTCTAAACTGAATACCACGATCATAACCGCAGGCCTATGATGCTCGTACAGTGTCGAACATGGGTATGGCTCCGAGTGTCGGAAACTCCATAGCGCAAACTTAAGGACTTGGGGACAAGGATTAGAAGGGCACAAATTCTGAATATGGACTCGGTATATAAAAACACATATGAAGTATAAAAATAATCCAATTACTAATTTCAAATCTAAAGAAATAATCCAACTATTAAATTTCATATTAAAAAACCATCCAAGTAAATAGCAAAACTCATAAGTTACTAAATGAAAAAATTAAAAATAAAGCATCTAAGTGTTGAAAATTCTAGCAAAAATCTCAAGAATTTTAAAATCCTAAATAAAAAATTCTCTTCAATAATTGCCTTCTCCTTCTTGTCCATTGTCAAAAATTGTGCCTTCAATGGTGGGATCATTGACAAAAATAATTGCAAAATCTTCAACATAAGCATTGTCAATCATAATTGAATCTTCTCCTACTATAGCAATGAAAAAAACACAATTAGCCTATTACGAAGAAAAAAATAGTGAAATTAGTATATAAATATATATTTAAATTTAAAAAGTTTACCAACATCCCTATAATTTGATGGACCTTTCTTGTACTCTCCACTTTTACGGGACAACATCCTCAGGTTATTGTGGACATAAACTAGATCCTAGGTTCTGTCTGAAGTTAATTTGTTCCTCTTGATACTTTGAATATGTGAGAAAGCACTCCAATTTCGTTCACAACACGAAGAAGAGGCCGGTTGTGAAAGCAATCTAAAAGCCAAAGATTCTAACATTGGCGTACTTGAACCATAACTAGCCCACCAACTTAATGGCTCCTCATAAACCATTGCTTCCATAACATGAGGCTCCGAAAAATTCCCAAACCCCCTAAAAACATTCCATATTCTGCATTCATTTTCCTAAGATCCTCGGGATTTGGAAACATTTATCTCTATTAAGAGATACCTCATTGTCTACATTCAGTGATATCCTAGGGACACTTCCAGTACCACCTTCTAACCAAGAATGACTGTAATACTTTGGAACTAAAGAATGTGTCATACAATGCAGAGGGGTATTACTTTTATTCCACCTAGTTTCCAAAATAACTTGAAGAACATTAAAAAAATATACGGTCCCGTTTGTAGATCCTCCCCCTTCCTCCTTAAAAAATTTTCCCTCACTTCTTCAATCATCGTATCCCACATATCATATATAAGATGCAAACATGGAGCATCAGTATCAGCAAGCTTAATCATGTTATATATATGAGATGTAAAACTTAAAAAATATTTGTTTATCCCACCAACGATCATATATTACACACTCCTTAGTGTGATCAGCTTTAGATACTAAATGGGTTTTTCTAAATGTCTTCCATTCCGGATCAAAAACTATTTTTTCAAGAGCACTCTTAAATAAGACCAAACGTTTCCCCATGATAACATGCGAGGCAAAACGGGGTTTCGGCCACTTTTAGTAAGACCAAAGTTAGTAAAAGTGGCTGAAAGCCGCTTTGCCTCACATGTTATCATGTGGCAACGATTGATCTCACTTAAGAGTACTCTTGAAAAAAAGGTTTTGTATCCGGAATGGAAGACGTTTAGAAAAACCCACTTAGAATCTAAAGCTGATCACATCAAGGAGTGTAATATCTGATTGTTTGTGGGATAAACTAGAATATTTTTTAAGTTTCACATCTCCTATATAACACATGATTAGGCTTGCTGATACTGATGCTCCATGTTTGCATCTTATATATGATATGTGGGATACGATGATTGAAGAAGTGAGGGAAAAAATTTCCAAGGAGGAAGGGGAGGATCTACAAACGAGTAAGTCTAGTTTATTTAATGTTCTCCAAGTTATTTTGGAAACTAGGTGGAATAAAAGTAACACCCTTTTGCATTGTATGGCACATTCTTTAGTTTTAAAGTGTTACAGTCTGTCTTGATTAGAAGGTGCTACTGGAATTGTCCCTAGGATATCACCGAAGGTAGACAATGAGGTATCTCTTAATAGAGATAAATGTTTCAAAAAAATGTTTCCAAATCCCGAGGATCTTAGGAAAGTGAATGCAGAATATGGAATGTTTTCAAAGGTTTTAGGAAAAAAGGAGCCTCATGTTATGGAAACAATGATTCAGGGGAGCCATTAAGTTGGTGGGCTAGTTATGGTTCAAGTACGTCAATGTTAAAATCTTTGGCTTTTAGATTGCTTTCACAACCGGCCTCTTCTTCGTGTTGTGAACGAAATTGGAGTGCTTTCTCACAAATTCAAAGTATCAAGAGGAACAAATTAACTTCAGACAGAACCGAGGATCTTGTTTATGTCCACAATAACTTGAGGATGTTGTCCCGTAAAAGTGAAGAGTACAAGAAGGGTCCATCAAGTTATTGGGATGTTGGTAAGTTTTTTAAATTTAAATATATATTTATATACTAATTTTACTATATATTTTTTCTTCATAAATATAGGCTAATTGTTTTTTTTTTTTTTGCATTGCATTGCTATATTATGAGGAGATTCAAATATGATTAACAATGCTTATGTTGAGGATTTTGCAAGTATTTTTATTCCACCATTGAAGGCACAATATTTGACAATGGACAAGAACAAGGAGGAGAAGGCAATGATTGAAGAGAATTTGAGAAGTTTTTTATTTAGGATTCTATAATTATTGAAATTTTTGCTAGAATTTTAAACACTTGGATGCTTTATTTTTTTAATTTAGTAACGTACTTATGAGTAATGCTATTTAGTTGGATGTTTTTTAATATGAAATAGTTGGATTATTTTTTAGATTGAAATTTAGTAATTGGATTATTTTTTTAGATTTGAAATTTAGTAATTGGATTGTTTTTTATACTTCATACTCCCTCCGTCCCACACCAATGGGCACTTTTGGTCAAACCTGCTTGAACTTTAACTAACATTTTATGCTAAATAATTTATCTCCATCAAAAATTTTAAAATAGTTACTGATAATGTTTCTATTACTAATTTAGTAACTTTTTATTTTTTTTTATGGAGATTAATAATTTAAAATAAAATGTTAGTCAAAGTTCAAGTTGGTTTGACCAAAAGTGCCCATTGGTATGGGACAGAGGGAGTATGTGTTTTTATATGCCGAGTCCATATTCAGAATTTGGACCCTTCTAATTCGTGTCCCCGAGTCAGTAATTTTGAGATTTGGAGTATATGACACTCGGATCCATACCCGTGTCCGACACTCGTACCCGAGACCGAGCATCATAGGTTAAAAACTAAAAACTGTACTCTTAAATGGTTCAAGTCTTTAGATTGTTAGGTGACATTTGAGTATTTGACTAGGGAGTAAAACTAACATGTCATATGTTCCTTAAGAGGGTAACCTCTTTGAAATCTAGTAAAACTCTCCCGTAACCCCACCCTTGATAATTCCAAGTTATTTAGATTAGAGGCCAACCACTTTGAAATCACCAGTGGGCTTCAGTTACTTTTTCCTTTCCACAACACAATTTAATATGTTTGTTAAGACTATAACACCTATAGGGAATAAGGAACTAAACAAGATAGACTGGTAGAGGAACAAGTAGGTAATTTCTTGCACCATGGTTTAAGTTTATGTTCAACCATAAAAAGAATAGACCTTGGAAATGGCTCCAATGAAATACTAAAGAGTCAGTTTCTAGAGGGCAAGTAGACCAAAGGAAAATGATATAGAGAGAGAAAGGGGAAGAGATGAACTGACCAGATCAGATTTGGTAATTTATCGAGCTGTAAAATTGTACATTCACTATCCATTGTCAACTGCATCCCTCCCTGTGGACATAAAAGATATTATGACTATGTTTACATGTGGATGACGAATTTGGAACATATTACAAACTGAAGTCATACGCAAAAGAGCTTTCACCTTATGGAAACCAATAGCACAAGCAAATTTACGGTCTTACATGATAACTAAGGCCTTTCCACAAAAAGAGCAAAGTAATCGCAGCCCTACGATCAAACTCAGCTTACCTAACAGAATTCAGAGTAAAGAAAGAATAAACACCTAAAGAAATGACCTAGCAACTAAGGCCTTTCCACAAAAAGAGACAAGTTAATCGCAGCCCTACGATCAAAATCAGCTTACCTAACAGAATTCAGAGTAAAGAAAGAATAAACACCTAAAGAAATGACCTAGCACCTCACATAGATAGGTGGATTAACAGATCGTAGTATATAAATTCACTTTAATTTTATCAATAACAAATCGTAGACAGTTAAATACAAGTATAATTAACAAAGAATATCACTACAATCTAAGACTAACCTTTAAACAGTTACATGATCATTATTGGTTTCTACTTGTTGACTGCTGGCTCCAGCCATCAATTAAGGTAGTGGATGTTATGTCATCCACATCTGCTCCACTGTGAGACATACGATCGCATATGTTTAAGGCTTCTTCCATCTTCCCTTCCTTACACAACCCATTTGTAAACGCATTATAAGTTACGGTATCTGGAACTATCCCCTTGACTTTCATCTCCGTAAGGAGATCTTCAGCTAGCTCCACTCTACCAGATTTGCAATACCCATCAATCATGATGGTATAAGTAATCTTATTAGGGTGGACCCCATAAGAGAACATTTCTTGAAGTACCCCTCTCACTTCATCCATCTGACCTAACTTACAATAACCGCCAATTAGTGCAGTGTAAGAGAAGACATTTGGCAACAAACCCCCCTTCCTCATCTCATCAATTAGGAGTTTTGCATCTTCAACGCATCCACTACTACACAATCCATGTATCAGAGAAGAATATGTGAGAGGAGTTGGTGAAATGCCTCTATTCTTCATATCGTTACGAAGTCTAAAAGCCTCTGTCAAGTTTCCACTTCTAGAATAGGCCCTAATAAGTGTATTAAATATAGCAGAATTAAGCTCAACATTCTGACCAATCAACTTGTTGAAAAGAATTTTACCCTCTTCAATTTTCTCCGTTTTACACAATCCATCTATCACGATTGCATATGTATGGACATCAGGAGTCAGCCCATCCTCTTGGATGTCATTCATAAGCTTCAAAGCTTCATCCACCTTGCCCATCTTGAACAGCCCACGAATCAGCAAACTGTGAGTAAAAGTGTCTGGTGAAATTCCTTGCTTAATCATCTCTTCCCTCAGTTTAAAACCTTCTTGCACTTTACCCTCATTGCAACAACTTGCTATCAGGGTGTGATACGTAACTTTGTCCCACTGCAAACCACTCTGTAACATCTCTTTATAAAGCCTGCCAGCCTCTTCTATTTTACCTGCTTCAGAAAGTCCATGAATAAGAGCATTTGAGGTCACGATGTTAGGAGAGAACCCTTTGTTATATAGTTTAAACCAAAGGTCTACTGCTTCTGAATGCTTTCCCTGGTTACACAGCCCACTAACTGTTGCTGTGAGCAAACCATCGTTTGGTCTTAAATCCCTTAATAACATTTCGCAGATAAATCGAAGAGCAGAATCAAACCGAGAATTCTTACACAGCAAGTGAACGACAGAAGTAAAAGCACCAACATTTATAGACAAACTCATTGATAGCATCTCCGACAAAAGCTTTTCAGCTTGGTCCATTTGATTGGCTTTGCAGAATCCCTGAATAAGAGAATTGAAAGTAACTGAATTAGGATGACACCCCTTTGCCAGCATATCATCCCTGACCTTCAATGCATTCCTCATATTCCCCTTACGGCAATACCCATCAATCAGCGAATTATAAACAACCTCATTCGGGACAAACCCCTTTTCTGTCATTTCCTTCAAAACTAAATTGGTGTCATCGAATTTCTCCATTTTCATAAGGCCGTTAATAAGCACACTGTATGTAATAAGACTTGGCGTCACACCATTTGTTATCATCTTGTCTTTAAATCGGAATGCTTCTTCCATATTCCGATCCTTGCAAAGACCATGAATAAGGTTATTATAAGTTACAACATTTGGCGAAATACCCATTTCCTCCATCCTAAAAAATAAGCTAATTGCATCGTTAACCTTTCCTCCCTTACAAAAGGCATTTAGAGCAGTAGTGAACAAATAAACATCAGGTACCGAACATCGACTAACAATGTTGAAGACCTCAAAACTTTTCTGAAGCATATTCTCCTTAACGAGAGAACTCATTAGGAAATTACAAGTCTTGAAAGATGGAAGCAAACCCTTTCTACCCATTATCCGAAACACATCCAATGCGGTCTCCAATCCGACATTTTTGAACTGGATAGAATAAACATGAACCAACAAATCAAAAGTCTTGATGCCAATAGCAGTATCATTCGACTCCGACCCCAAATGAAAATCCACCAAGGCCAACACTATCTCAATATATGCTTATTCTTAGGATCACCAAGCAAAACAGGAAGCTTGTTGTCAATTAACCGAATCAAAAGCAACCGAGCTGAACCATCGTGTTGCGAGGCAATAAGCAAACGAATCAACAAACAATAAGATCTAACAGTGAACCTAAATCGACAAGATTTGGAAGCAAAATAAAAGAATTTCAATGCAGTCAGTGGGTTAATCGAGGAACGAAACTCAAACAAAAGGGAATCAAACTGGTGTGGGGATATACGTGATAGCATCTCTCCACATTTAGATGAATCTAAAAACGGGTTCGAAAGAATTGAAGTTACCCAATTGATGAAACGCTGATCAAGATTCGGTGGTAGATTCTGGGGCTGTAATTGCGGCGGCGGAGGTGGTGGTGGTGGTGGGGGTTGTTGGCGATTGGATTGTTGGGTAATTGAGGTTAGGAAGGTTAATGGGCGGTTCTTGAAAGGTGAGAACTTGAGGAGTTGTGCTAAATCCATATAGGGACGATGCATAATAGTGAAATAGTGGGTTTAAGGGTGTTGGTTGTTGGAAGTGCACCGGCATTCATGGCTTTAACGGAGGTTGTCGTGTGGTGGCGGCGACGGAGCCATGGGGTTCGGTGGTGGCGTTGAGAGGAGGAGAACTGGCCACGAAGAGAGAGAGAGAGAGAGTTTGGGGGTCAACAGGTCAAAACCCCGGCGTAAGGGTGGGCCGAATCAGGGTTTCTGCGTGTATGAGGCCAAGGAAAAATTCCACAAGGCCCCTCCTCTCAGATTCTTATTCCATAAAACCCCAGGCGAGATGCAAAATTCCAACTAACCCCAAATTTGAAATCAAAATGCCATAAAACCCCCAAACCCCATCACTCAGGCCCGCCCAACCCAATTCCCCCAGCCTAAGCGGATTCGGACCCCAGCAACCCGCTCCAGACCCGCCCAGACCCGCCATTGTAAATGAAAAACAAAAAAGTTGCCATAAGGTTTCGAACTCATGATCTCCAAGGGGAAAGTGTGACTTAACCACTGAACCACAAAACATCTTATTTAATGTTTCTCAACATTTCATATTAGAAGTATCATTCTGGCCAAATAAATGATATAAATTAAATCTTTCCAATCAATTAATGAAATTCTTGATTATTCACAAAAACATTAAATTTGTGAAATAAATATCATTTTACATTAAAAAAATGATTTATTAGGTCTTATAATTTGTATCAAAGTCTTGTAAATTCTTATTAAACATGTAAATTGTCTCATATCAGACTCATGAGAGCCATTTACAAAGGTCTCATATCAGACTCATGAGTCTCTTAAAAGGTCTCATAAGTGATTTTAAAGTCTTATAATTTGTATCAAAGCCTTGTAAATTCTTATGAGACATGTAAATTGTCTTATACCAGACTCATAAGTCTATTTACAAGGTCTCATAGCAGACTCATGAGTCTCTCAAATGTCTCATAAGTGCATTTTTTAAGTCTTATAATTTGTATCAAAGTCTTTGTAAATTCTTATGAGACATGTAAAAAAGTCTCATATAAGACTTATGAGGGTCTATTTACAAGGTCTCATAGCAGTCTCATGAGTCTCTCAAATGTCTCATAAGTGCATTTTTTAGGTCTTATAATTTGTATCAAAGTCTTTGTAAATTCTTATGAGACATGTAAAAAAAGTCTCATATAAGACTTATGAGGGTCTATTTACAAGGTCTGATAGCAGACTCGTGAGTCTCTCAAAAGGTCTTATAAGTGCAAATAATGACAATTTGGTAATAAAGACTTAAATAGTGTCATTTTATATAAATAGTTTACTGGAGGGTGCTAGTAAAAAAAATAAAAATTAAAATTCGATATTGCACAAAATTATAATTTAATTTATCTTTGGGTCTTTTATATTTTTTTCTAATAAAATATTTAAATACTTTATATTTTTTTAAATCTTGTTTTTCATTTTTTTTTTTAACAAAAAGTTGATGTTTTGGGAATAATCAAAAATTTTATAAATTGGTTTAGAATCTTGTTTTTTCTTCACTTAGTTTCATTTAGGCACAATAGTAATAGAAAATATTGCAAATTTTGTATCAAATAGTTGGTTGGTGTAGTGGTTAAGTTGTTAGTTTTCACAATAAGTCATAGGTTCAATTCCCATACTCAACATTTTAATTTTGTATCCAAACGGTGAGTTGGGCTGGGCTGGGCTGGGCTGGGCTGGGCTGGGGCATGGGCGGGCTCGGGTATGAGGTTGGCTGGGCTGGGCATGGGCGGGGCTGGGGCGGGTTGTGGTGGGTTTAAATGGGATTTTGATCTGACCTTGGGTTTTTATGGCATTTGGATCTCGCCCAGGGGGTCTAGAGTCCAAAGCCCGGAGGCCAAATGGGCCAGGGAAAACTCCACCTTTTGCCCCTGCAGTTTGACTATAATTCAGTGAAGTACCTTAACTTTGGAACTCGTTTCCACAACCCTCAACTTTTACTCTTGACTAGCAATGCAACACATTGTATTTATTACTACCTCTACATCTGTTCTTAAATGAGTGTCTAAATTTTATTTTAAATGACATAATTTTTTGTACAATTTAGTGGCAAACTTCATATATAATCTTGTAATCCTCTTTACAAACATTTAGTTGTTGCAAGTATAAAGAGATCGGTGAAAAAAAAACCAAAAAAAAAACATTTAGGGACAAAGTTATGATCAAAATGGACACTCATTTTGAAACAAAAATTTCCTAAAAATGGACACTCATTTAGAGACAGATGGAGTAGTAAGTTATTTAACTTCATGGGAAAATATGGACCTATGCTCATGTATTTAACTCCAAGTATTTAACTCCAAGATGCAAATATAACCTTAATTTCAAAAATTTACTTCTTTTCCTTTTCATAACAAATGAGGGTTAACTATCATCAACTTTCTATGCAAATTTTAATAAAAATGGTGACTTGGCTTAATTGAATGTTTGGCAAGAAAAATGTTTTTCCACATTTTCCGATATTTGTTACGCACCAGAAAATAGAAACAAAAAATTTTGGTAAATGATTTTCCCACTTTTTTAAGTAAAATGACTTGCGGATTTCTCATCCGTAAGTCATTTTTGAGAAAATGTTAACACACTCACTTACATACCCAACTCCCCATAAAATCTCACGCTACCCACTCCACCTCTAACCCAACCCCTCCATGTTAGAGATTATGCTCTAAGCCATTGAGAAATGCATTTGTCATGCTTTCATTTGTATAAGAGATATAAGCTTATAATTATTAGTATATATTTACATGTTTCGAATAATAATTATCGTCTCTAACACTTATGAAGCGCTAGCATAAGTTTAATAGATAATCATGTGATGAATATGTGCATAGAGATGCGGCTTGAACTTGTGGGTACTTATTGGAGAACAAAGTACTGATTCACCTATTACGAGATTTATATCATGCTCGAATGTCATAATTAAATCGCATATTAGTTATATCATTTGAATCCTTAGACATGAGATTATCATAGTCTTCCACTTGATAAACGTTATGTTTGACATAATCTAATATTATCCTTAATCGGGTGATAATAACGATTATGATTGGCATAATCAAATTCTTGTAGGAAATAATAGTAAGTCAATATGGGATTTGTCCATCTAAACGTATCTGCTTAGGCCCCTCGATGAGTAAAATTATAGAATGTGTGGCCGCACTCAAACGAATTGATGAGATCAATGTCATTTGGGCATATCAATTTACATGGGGATCGAGAAAAGCATTGTACGATATAAAGTTGATGTGGACCATGACTTATGTCCAATATGATATCGTGTGACAAAGGGATTGTGATATGTTCTATTGATGAAGTATCGGACTTCGATATTATATTATTTAATAGTCATAATTGCTAGAGTCCGCTTATGACTTATGAGAATTGATTGGATCGGACTCATTGCCAATATAATATAATCTTATAGGGTCACGCACAAAGAACGAATCATTAAAAAGTGCAAAATAAGGAATTTGGACACACACAACACTCTTTAAAAAGGCGCGACCTCGCTCTTTAAAAGCACGACCGTGCTTGACGTGGTAAAAGGCTGGATTCCCTTGGATGCAAACGGCGGGAACGGGATCTTTAAAGGCGTGATCGGGCTCAGCATTGGACGGATTTTTGAACAGCTAAATTGTTGATTTAATTAAGAAAAAGGGTATTAGAATCCTTAAAGGTTAAGGATTCATAAATATAAATACTTGCCCTTCTCAAGCGATTAACTGATACGTTGATATTATGTTTTAAAAACATAATTACTTGATATTGATAAGGAATCAAAAATCAAGAATACCAAAATTCATATAGCCTTGGAAATTAAAAATATGGTTTCTAATAATTGGATCTAACAATCCCGTTCAAGAATCGTTCTTGAAATTCGTTCGTCGTGTGCATACTTGTAGATGGTGTTTGCTCTTCAACACCTTCAAATCCGTGATTCCAAGATCATAGCAAGAAGATCCAAGATTCCGGATCCCAGACTAAACACTACGAGGGTTAGTATTTTATACTCATCATATTTAAAATAATTATCATGAATAGATCCGAGCTTTTGAGTTTCGTTTTTGTTATTATTTCACTGTGTATGTTGCCTCAAAACCCAACCACTCCATCCATCCCATCCCCACCTCTTTCCCTCCACATCCCCCACCCCCGACCCCCACCAAAAAAAAAAAAAAAAAAAAAACTTTTCCACTCATATTAAAATATGTTTTAACACCTCCCCCACTATACGCCCCGACCCTACCTCTCCCTTACCCACTCCCCCCTCCCCCCCCCCTCCATTTTTTTATTTACTCTTATTAAAATTATATTTTAACAACCCCCTCACCCCGCTCCCTACCAACTTTATTGCATTGGAAATATACTCTGACTATGTAATGTCCCCATCCCCTCCCTTCACCCACCACCCCCACCCCTGTAACGACCCCAAAACCCGTCCCTAATTTTCTTAAATTTAAATTAAATTATGTGTGCATTTTATGTGTTAGATAATATTTTCTTGCCTAGCATTATTTGTTTGATTAATTATGTTAGTTTTAATTTATTAGATTTTTTCATTTAGGAAATAAATGCGTTAGTTGAATCTTTAGGGGTTTATTTGTTAAAAATAAAGTTAGAGTGACCAAAGTTGAAAGTGGGGTGAAAATTTTATTAAAACATGATGACCTCCCTCCCTCTCAGTCGACCTCACCAATTTCTTAAAACAACTTTCCCAATTTTTTTTCTTGTGACTCCATGGATGCACAACAAGGTAAGGTTTTTGTTTTGTTAATTTTCCTTCTTTTAATCTATTACTCCATTTTCAAATCTAATTATATATAAATGATCAGGGAGTTGAATAAGTAAGTCTACCCGAACAAATATTATTTCTGCGATACTTTTCCGGAAAATAGGTAAGTTACTAATCCCCCTTTTAAATGTTAATATATGTTATATATGCTATATGTGTTGAAAAATCATGTTTTGAATAGTTTCTTGATACTTGTAATTTTGGGACGGAAAGAGTAGTACAAGTATTGGTTTTAGTTTGTTGTTAGAGTTGTCTAAGGCTGAATTTGTAGCTTTGGTGAAGTTACAATTGTTGTGTGTTATAAGTATTAGTACTTTTGGTTCGGTGAAACGAAGGGAGTATAATTTATTTTGGTTTTGGCCATAACTTCGTCATCCGGACTCCGTTTGGTCGTGTAAACTATCGTTGGAAATCTCTTCTCGAGTACTACACGATGGCTTGGTTTATTTAGTTGGGTTCTGATTTTTATATTACGGAAATCCAGTAGGTGTTTAATAGTACCAAAAAGAGTATTAATGGTCCGTTGTGTTAGAGTTGGTCCTTTGTGATCGAGTTTGAATTGATGTAACCGTTTAGGTTCATTTTGGGTGTTGTACATCTTTATGATGCTTTCGTGAGGTTTCTTATTTTGAAATCCCTTGTGTGAGAAATGGATTTAACGTACTTGGTTGTTGAGGATCGTGTTCTAGTGTGTGTAAGATTGTTGTGACTTAATGTCAATGTTGTGAACTCTTATGAGTGTTTCTTTCGTGTGCATCTTGTGATGTGTTTGGCTTGGTTCCCTACTTTGGAATCATTGCCCACGGTTGTTGTTTAAGTAAGTATTATTTATTGTGCTCTCGTGTAAAGTCCAGCTGGTACTTTTGTGTGTGTTCGGGCAATGATAGGGATTATAATGGCACACGAGCCAAGTTCATTATAAGGCTCCTATCATTGGTTTCCCATTTTTAACCCCCTTCCTTAGGCCAAAGGTTGGGCACTTTGGGTTATGACTCTGTGTCATTTTCCCCGTTGTTGTTCTTATGATTGTTTGGTTCCGGAACCCGTTTCAGCCTTCGGTGCTGCTCAGTTGAAGCCTCTCAGATGGTTATTGTTTTGGTTCGAGAACCTTGGCTCAGTATCCACGTATGAGTGTTTATTTCCGCTTTATGTGTTGTATGATGAGTTGGTCGTTATTTCCAACCGGTATGGGACGGTTGGCGATAGGGAGCCTCTCATATTATGTGTTATATGCTATATGATTATTTGGTGACATTGTTACTTTATGTTTATCATATCAGCATGTAATGTAGTTGCATTTTAGTAACTTACTGAGATTTATTCTCACCCTTATTTGTTTACTGTTTTAGATAAGAAGGAGCCCAGGGGATAGGTCACATCACAGGGAGGACGTCGAGAAATAATTTTGGGTAAGACATTTGGGAAGTGTTGTGTAAGGCTACATTATCTAAATGTACAACCTTGTGGGTAGTGTACCCGTGACTTGATCGTTGTATCACCTCTTTTTGGTTTATGTTGGTGATTTGTAAATAGTAAGTAAAGTGTGTGGCCAAGTGGCTAAGTACTTGTTTGTGAAAGTTTGTTTTGTGACTTGTAGTCAAGTCTAGTAAATGTTGTTTGGTTATATGAACTTTTTATGAAAGTATATTTCGAAAAAATTTCCTAAAATGTTTTATGACGTCTTCCGTGCGTGTCCCGGACGTGAGGCCAAGTAGGACCATGGGTCGGGGTGCGACAGTTGGTATCAGAGCTAGGTTGTAGATGGTCTAGAATGACTAAGTGACCTACGAGGGTAGTTGAGTATGGAGTGAGTAACGTTGAGTGTTTTATGCAGGTACTCAGTAAGAATGCCTGAACATGAGGGTGAACAGTCTGGTACTACAGGCCAGGGTAATGTAAGGGAAAAAGCTCGAGCTATGTTTCAAGGGATGTTCGAGGCAGCTATGAAAACTATACATGATCAGAGGCAAGGAGGAGAACATGCACCTCCGAGGTATGGTCTGGAGCAGTTTTTAAAGATGAAACCAACCGGATATGATGGGGAACCGGATGTAACCAAGGTAGAGAGATGGATCAAGTCCATGGAAAAGATATTCGATGTCTTGGGATGTACTGAAGAAGATCGAGTCAGGTTTGCTACCTACAAGTTGATTGGAGCTGCGGAGTACTAGTGGAGAACATTGAAAGCCAGTTGGGATGACGCTCATGTACCTTATACTTGTTGGGTTTCCAGGTAACATGCGCAGCGGAATTTAGCAATTAAAATTTTAAGAAACCCAAAGCCATGGATCCGTTCATATGATTAAATCAAATACGACAAGATGAATAGAGGAATAACTAACCCTTGATGGCTATGAATTTTCTCTTGATCTTTGGTGGAGGAACTTGAAGACTTGATCACGATCACAAAGCTTGAACACGAACTTTGAAGATGATGATTTTCACCCTCTAGCGGTATCCACACTTCGAACGAATATCAAAGGAGCTTCTTTGATCTTGGTTGCTAGACCAAAATATTATGAAACACACTTTCACAATATAATAAAGAACTATATGTAATTTATTTTGTGAATTATTTTGTTCCTCAATCAATGATGTCTTAGAACAAAATAAAATCTCTCTCAAACTCTTTGAGACTCACAAAAGCACTTCTCTTATGGTCTGGCCGAATTGGGGTTTTATACACAATTAAGACCTATTCCAAATAGGTAACTTGTGTCAAAAACCATTCCTAATCGAATTAGGAATTTTCCAATCGGGAGCACCAGGCGCCCGCCTGGTACCATCCAGGCGCCCGCCTGTTTGGGCAGAAACTCCAGTCCCTTTCCGGCTTGAACAGGCGCCCGCCTGGTGCAACCCAAGCGCCCGCTTGGTTGACCAGGAGGCCCAGATCTTTCCAGAAATTCCTTGGAAGTCCTCCGACCTTAAATGCCAATATAGTCCTTTTTATTTAAGATTCGTTCTATTGTGTGTGACCCTCTAGGATTATACTAAGTTGGCAATGGGCTCAAACATGATCCCATAAGATATGATTAGGTTCTAGCAAACCGTCATACCTACCCAAATAGTATAACTAGATACAAGTTCGCATTCCTTTAGAATATGTCATAATCCCTTTGTCCACGATGTCATTGAACACAAGTCATGGTCAAACGGTCAACTTGTTTTGTTCAATACTTTCTCGATTCCGAATATGTTGATAATTCAAATGCTATTGATCCAATCAATCCATTTGAGTCCGGCCGAACATTTCATCAACATCATTCCTTCGAGGGGCCCAAGCTTGACATCTCACCGTGGAGGGACAAATCCATTTAGCTTATTATTCTTCCCTACGGGAATCCGATTATGCCAATCATACCCTTTATAACTACCGTGTTAAGGTAGCGTTTGAATATGTCAAACACAATGTTCATCAAGTGGAAGACTATAATAACTTCATGTCTAAGGATTCAAATGACATAACTAATATGAGATATATGTACGACATAGACCATGACATAAATCTCATACAGCGGGTCATGTCCAGTACCTTGTTCCAAACAAGTACCCATAAATCTAACATGATCATCCCATGATCATTTAGCCTTTATACTAGTGCTTAACAAGTACTAGGGACGGAGATTATTATAAGTAAACATGAACAACAATAATAATCAAAACATCTCTTTATTGATATGAAATAAATGATAACAATTACAACGTTTATTAACGTGCCTAGGGCACCACTACCAACAATACTTGGGCAAATTTTCTGAAAAAGTTCAAAGAACATTTCATTCCGAGGGTGGATCAAGATCGGAAAGAAGTGGAATTCCTTAGCTTGGAACAAAATGCAATGTCGGTAGCTCAGTATGCAGCTAAATTCACGGAGTTATCGAGGTATTGCACTCATTTAATTGCAACAGAGGAGAGGAAGGCAATGAGATTTATGAAGGGATTAAAAACTGTGATCCGAAATCAATTGGTGTCCCATAAACTACAAGAATTTCAAGATGCAGTTGATCGAGCCTATCAAGTGGAGCATGATATTGAAGAACACAAGAGGAAGGTGGAATTGGCAGGTGCGGGAAGATAAGGTAGACCACAACAACAACGTAATGATAACCGTGGAGGACAAGGAACTTCAACCCCATTTAGAGGACAACCGCAAGGACAACCGAGTGTTAGAAATCAAGGTAATTTTTCTGGGGGTCAAGGCAAGAGAGTATGTAATTATTGTCAGAGGGAAGGGCACAGTGAGGAGCGGTGTTGGAAGAAACAAGGAAAGTGTTTGAATTGTGGGCAACTTGGCCATTTTCAAAGGGATTGTACTAGATCGAGGGGTCAACCATCGGGGAGTAGTGTTGGACCTTCTCAGGGTCAGAAAAGGGATGCCTCGAGAAAACCAAAAGTTCAAGGTCGTATGTTTGCAATCAATCAGCAGCAAGCCTCGGATGCTTCCACCGTAATAGGAGGTATAATTTCTATGTCAAGTTTGAGGGCACGTGCACTTATAGACCCCGGCTCATCGCATTCATATGTTTCTGTGTCTTTTGCATCTCGATTGCATTCTTCCTCTGAGTCTTTGCCTTATGTGCTAGAAGTGTCGACTCCCATGGGAGATTGTTTGATAGCTGATAAGGTGTTACGTGATTGTGATGTGCATATTATTGAGCATGTTTTACTTGCTGATTTAGTCTTATTGCCATTGCAAGATTTTGATGTTATTCTGGGTATGGATTGGTTAAGTAAATATCATGCCTCTGTTGATTGCTCTAAGAAAGTGGTTACGTTTTCTATCCCTAGTGTGCCTGTGTTTACTTTTGGGGCAGCTTCTTTGGGTAAGGGAATTCGTATTATTTCGTATGTGAAAGCTAGGAGGCTATTGCACCGTGGTTGCGTGGGGTACTTGGCCTGTGTTTTGGATACTACTAAAAAGTCTCCTGAAATAGAGGATGTGAATATAGTTAAAGAGTTTCCTGATGTGTTCTCTTCTGAATATTCTATGCCTCCCGATAGAGAGATCGAGTTTGGTATTGACTTGATTCCAGGTACCACCCCTATATCTGAAGCACCTTATAGAATGGCTCCAGCTGAATTGAAAGAGTTTAAGTTACAATTGCAAGAGTTGCTTGATCGGGGATTCATACGTCACAGTATATCACCGTGGGGAGCTCCTGTGTTGTTTGTCAAGAAAAAGGATGGGTCTTTGAGACTATGCATCGACTACAGAAAGCTGAATCAGGTAACCGTAAAGAATAAATATCCTCTACCTCACATTGATGACTTGTTTGATCAACTTCAAGGGTCAGTCGTCTTTTGAAAACTTGACTTGAGGAGTGGGTACCATCAGTTAAAGATTCGTTCTGAAGACATTTCTAAGACTGCTTTCCGTAGTAGGTATGGTCATTATGAGTTCCTTGTTATGCCTTTCGGGTTGACTAATGCTCCGGCTGTTTTCATGGATATGATGAATCGGGTCTTCAAACCTTATCTTGACACCTTCGTGGTTGTATTTATTGACGATATTCTTGTGTATTCCAAGTCTAAGGAGGAGCACGAGCAACACTTGCGAATGGTTTTATCTGTTCTTCGTGAGAAGCAACTGTTTGCGAAATTCAGTAAGTGTGCTTTTTGGCTCGATGAAGTGTCTTTTCTTGGGCACGTGGTTTCTAATAGAGGAATATCCGTAGATCCTTCCAAGATTGAAGCTATTGTGAATTGGAAGAGGCCTGAATCAGTTACGGAGATTCGAAGTTTCTTAGGTCTAGCTGGGTATTATAGAAGATTTATCGAGGGATTTTCTAAAATTGCTACTCCGTTAACTCAGTTGACTCGAAAGAATGTTCCTTATGTGTGGGATGGAAAGTGTCAAGTTAGTTTTGAAGAGTTGAAGAAGAGATTGACTACAGCTCCTATCCTTGCACTACCTAATGGAAATGATGAGTTAGTGATTTATAGTGATGCTTCTAAAGAAGGCCTCGGGTGTGTGCTAATGCAAAATGGAAGGGTGATTGCGTATGCTTCAAGGAAGTTGACTCCGAGTGAGCAGAATTATCCTACCCATGATATGGAGCTTGCGGCTATTGTCTTTGCGTTGCACAAGTGGAAACATTATCTTTACGGAGCCAAATTTGAGATATTTACTGATCATCAAAGCTTGAAGTACCTTTTCTCACAAAAAGAGTTGAATAACAGGCAAAGAAGATGGATGGAACTGTTGAAGGATTATGATTGCACTATCTATTATCACCCGGGTAAAGCAAATGTGGTAGCTGATGCCATTAGCCGGAAATCTTTTATGGCTTCATTGATGGTGCGTGAATGGAAAATGTTAAAGGATGCTCGAGATTGGAGTCCTTATGAGTCAAAGCATGGGGCTATTTTTGCGAGTATTCGAGTATTACCAGTCTTGATTCAACAAATAAAGGAAGCTCAGAAGGATGATCCGGAGTTAGTAAAAATAATGGATAAAATCGAAGATGGTAAATTCGAGGATTTCTCTCTTAATTCCGAAGGAGTGTTAACTTTCAGAGGTCGGTTATGTGTGCCTTGCGGGGATGGGATTAAACGCCAAGTTCTTGATGAGGGCCACAAGTCGAGGTATACTATTCATCCCGGGAGCACAAAAATGTATCAGAATTTGAAGCAACAGTTTTGGTGGAATAATATGAAGAGAGAAATAGCGGATTATGTATCCAAGTGTCTAACATGTCAATAAGTTAAAGCTGAGCATCATAGACCTGCGGGGTTACTTCAACCGTTAGACATTCCGGAATGGAAGTGGGAACATGTTACTATGGATTTCGTGACGGGATTACCTCGCACTCGAAGAAGGTTTGACGCAGTTTGGGTGATAGTGGATAGATTGACAAAGTCTTCTCATTTTCTACCTATTGAGATTAGCTACTCGATGGAGAGGCTTGCAACTTTATATATAATGAGATTGTGAGATTGCATGGTGTCCCGGTGAGCATTGTGTCTGATCGTGACCCTAGATTTACATCTCGGTTTTGGCAAGCATTTCAGAAGGCTTTGGGTTCAGAGTTGAAGTTTAGTACAGCTTTTCATCCCCAGACAGATGGGCAGTCAGAGAGGACTATTCAGATTCTCGAGGATATGTTATGAGCTTGCTCAGTTGATTTTTCAGATTCTTGGGATTCTCATTTACCTCTCGTAGAATTTGCTTATAACAACAGTTTTCATTCGAGTATTGGGATGGCCCCGTATGAAGCTTTGTATGGGAGGAAATGTCGGTCTCCGATTTGTTGGGATGAAGTGGGAGAAGCAAAAATTTTGGGGTATTGATATGGTGAACAAATCAGTTGAGGAAGTTAAACTTATTCGAGATCGCTTGAGTACCGCTCAGAGTAGACAGAAAAGCTATGCGATAACCGGAGGCGAGATCTTGAGTTTCATTTGGGTGACTTTGTGTTTTGAAAGTTTCACCTAAAGTGGGGATTCGAAGGTACGGGAAGAAAGGCAAGCTAGCACCGAGGTATATTGGCCCATTCGAGATTTTGAGTAGAGTTGGAGATAGAGCGTATCGTCTTGCGTTACCTCATTCTCTTGAAAAGATCCATAATGTTTTTCATGTCTCGATGCTTCGGAAGTATGTGTATGATCCTTCTCATGTCTTGTCCGAGGTTCCCGAGGATATTGAACCAAGTATGTCTTACGAGGAGCATCCAGTCCAAGTTATTGATTCAAAGGTTCAAGAATTGCGAACTAAGAGTATTCCCCTTGTACGAGTTGTGTGGAGGAATCATAATGTGGAAGAGTCAACTTGGGAGCTTCGGGAGGAGATCGAGAGGAAGTATCCTTGGTTGTTTGAGGGTTGAGGTAAGTAATCTTAAAAATTCGGGTCGAATTTTCTTTAAGGGGGAGTGAGTGTAACGACCCCAAAACCCGTCCCTAATTTTCTTAAATTTAAATTAAATTATGTGTGCATTTTATGTGTTAGATAATATTTTCTTGTCTAGCATTATTTGTTTGATTAATTATGTTAGTTTTAATTTATTAGATTTTATCATTTAGGAAATAACTGCGTTAGTTGAATCTTTAGGGGTTTATTTGTTAAAAAGAAAGTTAGAGTGACCAAAGTTGAAAGTGGGGTGAAAATTTTATTAAAACATGATGACCTCCCTCCCTCTCAGTCGACCTCACCAATTTCTTAAAACAACTTTCCCAAATTTTTTTCTTGTGACTCCATGGATGCACAACAAGGTAAGGTTTTTGTTTTGTTAATTTTCCTTCTTTTAATCTATTACTCCATTTTCAAATCTAATTATATATAAATGATCAGGGAGTTGAATAGAGTAAGTCTACCCGAACAAATATTATTTATGCGATACTTTTCCGGAAAATAGGTAAGTTACTAATCCCCCTTTTAAATGTTAAAATGGTCATATATATGTTATATATGCTATATGTGTTGAAAAATCATGTTTTGAATAGTTTCTTGATACTTGTAATTTTGGGACGGAAAGAGTAGTACAAGTATTGGTTTTAGTTTGGTGTTAGAGTTGTCTAAGGCTGAATTTGTAGCTTTGGTGAAGTTACAATTGTTGTGTGTTATAAGTATTAGTACTTTTGGTTCGGTGAAACGAAGGGAGTATAATTTATGTTGGTTTTGGCCATAACTTCGTCATCCGGACTCCGTTTTGGTCGTGTAAACTATCGTTGGAAAGCTCTTCTCGAGTACTACACGATGGCTTGGTTTATTTAGTTGGGTTCTGACTTTTATATTACGGAAATCCAGTAGGTGTTTAATAGTACCAAAAAGAGTATTAATGGTCCGTTGTGTTAGAGTTGGTCCTTTGTGATCGAGTTTGAATTGATGTAACCGTTTAGGTTCATTTTGGGTGTTGTACATCTTTATGATGCTTTCGTGAGGTTTCTTATTTTGAAATCCCTTGTGTGAGAAATGGATTTAACGTACTTGGTTGTTGAGGATCGTGTTCTAGTGTGTGTAAGATTGTTGTGACTTAATGTCAATGTTGTGAACTCTTATGAGTGTTTCTTTCGTGTGCATCTTGTGATGTGTTTGGCTTGGTTCCCTATTTTGGAATCATTGCCCCCGGTTGTTGTTTAAGCAAGTATTATTTACTGTGCTCTCGTGTAAAGTCTAGCTGGTACTTTTGTGTGTGTTCGGGCAATGATAGGGATTATAATGGCACACGAGCCAAGTTCATTATAAGGCTCCTATCATTGGTTTCCCATTTTTCCCTTAGGCCAAAGGTTGGGCACTTTGGGTTATGACTCTGTGTCATTTTCCCCGTTGTTGTTGTTATGATTGTTTGGTTCCGGAACCCGTTTCAGCCTTCGGTGCTGCTCAGTTGAAGCCTCTCAGATGGTTATTGTTTTGGTTCGAGAACCTTGGCTCAGTATCCACGTATGAGTGTTTATTTCCGCTTTATGTGTTGTATGATGAGTTGGTCGTTATTTCCAACCGGTATGGGACGGTTGGCGATAGGGAGCCTCTCATATTATGTGTTATATGCTATATGATTATTTGGTGACATTGTTACTTTATGTTTATCATATCAGCATGTAATGTAGTTGCATTTTAGTAACTTACTGAGATTTATTCTCACCCTTATTTGTTTACTGTTTTAGATAAGAAGGAGCCCAGGGGATAGGTCACATCACAGGGAGGACGTCGAGAAATAATTTTGGGTAAGACATTTGGGAAGTGTTGTGTAAGGCTACATTATCTAAATGTACAACCTTGTGGGTAGTGTACCCGTGACTTGATCGTTGTATCACCTCTTTTTGGTTTATGTTGGTGATTTGTAAATAGTAAGTAAAGTGTGTGGCCAAGTGGCTAAGTACTTGTTTGTGAAAGTTTGTTTTGTGACTTGTAGTCAAGTCTAGTAAATGTTGTTTGGTTATATGAACTTTTTATGAAAGTATATTTCGAAAAATTTTCCTAAAATGTTTTATGACGTCTTCCGTACGTGTCCCGGACGTGGGCCAAGTAGGACCATGGGTCGGGGCGCGACAACCTCACCCCCTCCCTCCCCCCTCCCTCCTCACCACCCACCCAAACCTTCCCCCACCCCAAATAAATAAAAATTACTATCGTTTTTCACTCATATTAAAATTATTTTTAACACTTCTGTCACCCCCACACCGCCCTTATTCCCCCACCCCCACCACCCAACCTTATCCCCCACCACACCACGCCCACCATCCCCCGCCCCTAACCCTCACCCCTACCACACGTTGAACCTACCTCCTCCCTTCCTCGGTCAATTTTTTTCTCATATAAAAATATTTTTTGGAAAATATTTTCCTTACGTATACCAAACAACCGAAAATATGTTTATGTCAGATTTCGGAAAACATGTTTATGTCATTTTCCAAAAATTTATTTTTTGAAAGTCGTTTTATGCAAAACAAATGGAGCCTAAAGATGCAAATAAATTGAACACATGGAATTACTAATGTAGTATTATACAAGGGCATATTTGCATATATCTTATAGTACAAGAGAAAATCAAATTTACATAAATAAATAAATGCAAAATAAGTACAAGTTTATTTACAATGATTTAAACATTGTATACAAATGATAAGTGCGCAAAAAACTTGTATCACAAATTTTGTTGCAATTTAAACATTCCTCCAGTTAATCATTAAAAATATAAATTATAAAAGTTATAAAAGTGCACTTACACATGTTAATGTTTGTTCAACATGTAGTATTCTTCCAAAAAATTACTTTTATTAGATTTTTATTCTCTGATTAATTGAAGAGTTAATAAAAAATAAAATATTAAGATATTAACTCAACTCATTCACAATTTTCTAATTTGTGGTGATGTGGGTGATTGTGTTGGTGATATGGTGAGTAATGCTGATGATGATGGTGGTAATTGTTATGATGGTTAATAGTGGTGTTGAGTGGTATTGATGATTGTGGATGATTGTGACTTTTGTAATATTCCCTCTGTCTCATTTTAAACTTCAATTTTTTTATTTTGGTTGTCTCATTTTAAACTTCAAAACCTTAAAATGAAAGTTTTTTATACTTCTTTATTTATAGACCCCACTTGTCATACTCACAATAATTATCCACTAACTATTCTCTACCCCCACTTTCTCTCTCCTACCAAACCATCTACACTCACAATACATCACTTTTTCTTAATTTTTGAACACAACTATTTTTTGAAGTTTAAAATGGGATGAAGTGAGTATAAACATTTTGTTGTTTAACTATACAAATATGTTGTCTTACTATGGGATTCATGCCAACTTCTCTCTTTCCATCATCTCCTTCCTTCCTCTCCTTCAATCTTTTAGTCTACCATTAATTTTTGTTTTTCTTCATTTTTTTTTTTTTGATAATTATCATTGTAAACTTTTTAAAACAATTATGTTGTTGAGGTTATTAATTATTTTGTCATATATAAATTTATCTCCTTAGTTGAGAGCTTACGATTGTATGTTTGTTTGTTTGTTGTTTAAGTTTTTTTTTTATCTGCGATGAGTCTCTCATTATTTCACAATGAAGTGGATTCAATTGTTAGTGCACAAGAATATTTCGTGGATTTTGAGTTGTTTGGTGGGCGTTTCCTCGTCAACCCGGATTCTATAACACATCACGTGCTCAAAGCAAAATCTTATTCGAGAAGGGATTCTTGAATGCCAGTTTGAGTAAGTGTTCAAGTCTTACTTGGAGTGGAATCCGAGCGTCTCATGATCTAGTTTGAAATAGTCTTTGTTGTAAGTTAAGAGTTGGAACTACTATTGATATTTGGGATGAGCATCCGACATTTGTGGAGTATCGTCTCTTTATTATGTGAATGAAATTGATTTGTCATTTGCTAAAAAAAAAAAAAAAAGAGATATTCCTTCAATTTATGTGAGCAATTTTTTTTAATTTGTTTCATCCTAAATTTTCACCTTGACCGCTTAGCTAGCTGTTCCTTCAGTTTTGTACGAAAACATATATACTCTCATTTTTCTTGAATTTAAGAACATGATATTAAATATTGAAATTAAGGACAAGGATATCTGCATCTTAAAACTAATTACAAAATTATGACCTTATATTTTTTACATTTTTATCATACTTTCATCTCACTTCTACTTTAATTATTTTATTTTGTCTTTTTTTTCCTCCACAAATGATAATGTACTTTTCTCACCCTTGACCACAAATTTATATCTAATTTGTTCACAATTCCACCATGCATGTTTGGGTCGGATGATGAGAATTTTTTCAAAATACATTTTTTTTTGTGTAAAAAAAGTACTATTAATTAAGGATAAAAATATACTTTCTTTACTAAAAGGATAATTGTATAATGGGTAAGAGTATTCACAATACCGCTTCCGCACCAACAAGATAATCTCACTTTATTATATTGTAAATTCAATTAAAGTTTAACCATAATTTAGTGAAAATCCAATATCTTTACACAATTCTAAAAATTATTTTTATAGTACTTCTTATAATGGTGAAACAATAACAATTTTATTAAAATTATGTAGGCATGATCAGATTTCATTAAATTATAGTCAAAATTCAATTGAGTTGACCATAAAAATCAAAGTGCGATTATTTTTCTTTGGATGGATTTTAATTATATATATATATATATATATATATATATATACTCCCTCCGTCCCATTTGAAGCTTCACCTTTTACTCAAATAGGTGTCCCGTTGAAAGCTTCATCATTTCCTAAAATGGTAAAAAATGTAGGCCCCACTTGTCATACCCACCCACTTCTTCCTCTCACATACTTAAATTATGGGCCCACTTGTCATACCCACTAACTTTCTCCTCTCACATATTTAAATTGTAGGCCCCACTTGTCATACCCACTAACTTCTTCCCTCTCACAACCCTTCTTACACTCATCACTTTTCTTAATTTGTGTGCCATCACCAAAATGGTGAAGCATCAAATGGGACGGAGGGAGTATATATATTGGGCCGATCCTGTTAATTTTGGGGCTCTAGTCGAATTATTCAACAGGGCCCTTAGTTGAAGTATATAAATTTACAAAGAAAATAAATAGAAAAATGATCAATAAAAAATATTCGCTCCGTCCTATAACTATGTGCACAAAATGAGTTTTGCATGGGATGGAAATTAAGGGATGAATAATAGTGAATAGGCCAAAATATGTTTAGCCCCCCAAAGTATCCACCCATTCCCACTTTGGTACCCAAACCCAATTTTGTCCCAAAGTGACCCTCTAATTTGCCATTTGTCCCAGTTTGACCTATGACCCCCCTTGACCCCTAACGGCATTAGAAAATTAGCGAGAAATGGTCATGTGCATGTCATGTGAGAGGTATTTTCGATATTTTCTTTTTAACTTTCAATTAAAAGAAAGAAAAAGAAAGTAAATGCAAAACAAAAAGAATCTCAAAATTTCCCAAGCAAATACCCAGATCAGATTTGGGGATAATCAAGAAGAATCAGAAATTCCCCAATTCCCAATTCGTTTATTCAAAAATTCCCCAATTCCCAAGCAAATACCCAGATCCGCCTTGAACACGTGCGCCTCTGGCGTCTCCTTCCAATCGATCCTAGTGTTGGCGATGGCGGCGGTCTCGGTGGCGAATTCAGAGTGAGGACCGGAGAGAGCGGCGCTGATGTCCTGGAATGGGTCCCAAATGTCGACGGAAAATGGATCGAAGAAGTTGCTTCGTCGACCGCCGAAGAAGCTTCTTGGAATCAACGATATTGTAGCTCTGTTGATCGAGAATTGGGAATTTCAGAAAGCTTAAATTAATTGATTCAATTGATTTTTGTGTGCTCTGTGAGTGGTGGTGGTCGGTGAGTGGTGGTGGTCACCGGATTCTGGAAAATTGGTGGTGGTGGTGGCGATGAGTGGTGGTGCTCGGATTCTGGAAAATGGCGGCGGTGGTCACCGGATTATGGAAAATTGGTGGTGGTGGTGGCGGTGAATGAAGGTTGATGATGGTGGTGGTGGAGAAAGGGTATAAATGGACCTTCATACCCTTCTATTTTCAAGAAAAATGATAAAAAGAACCCTCACATGACATGCACATGACCATTTCTCGTTAATTTTCTAACGCCGTTAGGGGTCAAGGGGGGTCATAGGTCAAACTGGGACAAATGGAAAATTAGAGGGTCACTTTGGGACAAAATTGGGTTTGGGTACCAAAGTGGGAATGGGTGGATACTTTGGGGGGGCTAAACATATTTTTGCCTAGTGAATAGTTGTTGTAAGTGTGAAAGGTGAAGTAGGAGAGAGGAAGTGGGTTAGAGAATAGTAGGTTGATTGGTGTTGTGAGTATAAAAATAAAGTATGAGAGTGAATGAGTGAGATAAATACTCCCTCCGTCTCAAAATATATGTCGTTTTGGAGTGCTTCACAAATATTAAGAAATGTCATTAATGCATGTAAAGAAGTCCCAAATACCCCTAAAGTAATTCAACTACCTAGGTAATTAAATGGTTAGGTAAGAGATAGTTCACTATCATTATTAAGGGTATAATTGGTATAGAACAACAAAAAAACTTTGAAAATAGTGAAACGACAAGTATTTTGAGACAAAAATTAACTCCCAAAACGACATATATTTTGAGACGGAGGGAGTAGTAAAGATTCTTTGTCATTTTAGGAAAGTGTGACTTATCAATGAGACACCCAAAATGACAATTTGTGCACATTATTATGGGACGAAGGGAGTAGCATGTAAAAATATTTTAATGTATTAAACAATTAAGGTTTAATTACAATTTAGGGCCTGAACTACATAGGGTGTTCCCCGAGCGGGGCCTAAACCTTTTTTTTTGTGAATCAGGGCTCAGAATGTAAATTTTTGATCAATTCGGGGCTTTTTGACGGAATTCGTTAGAATTTAATTGGTTAATTTCAAAATGGTATTACCTATTAAGGGGCTTGATGAAAATTTCCGTGTTTAGTGGGTTAAAATTTTAAATAGTATATAATGAAATAGATATTTTTATAAATAAATAATTACATTATGGAATATTATATGAAGAAATAAAATAAATAATTATATTATAGATTATTATATACAGAAATCAAATAAATAAAATTATAAAAATCTTGCTTAAAAAAACATTATATGCTTTAAAAAAATATTATAAAAATACTATTAATTGACATTAATGAAAATGAGGGGAGAGGTGAGAAAAATAAAAGAAAAATTAACCCCTTCATCATCTCCCTCTCTCTCTCGTCACTCCCCCAGAATCCCACCCGTTCCAAAAACCCTTTATGTCCATTCCCACCCCACCACCTCCTTTCTTAACCCAACCCTTCTTCGCCCACCAAAAGCCACCGCCCACTAACGCCGCCGTTCAGATTCAAATTCATCGGGGCCCTTTTCTCTTTTACTTAAACACTAACGGCAACACCATTATTCCCGGCGACTTCAACGCCGAAACCCTTTTCTCTCTTACTTAAACACCAACGTCAACACCATTTTTCCTGGCGACTTTAACGCCGGTACCCTTCTCTCTTCCTTCACCAAGAATCCGATGAAGAACTAGCAGATCCAAACAATGCCTTCATTCTGTTCAACTCCCTCTTTCTCCCGTCAATGATAACACCCTTCCTCCTCCATCACGTAAATTGAAAATCCACCCTTTCTCCAATCAAAATTTAAGCACAGTAAAAAGCCACCCTATTGAAATTAGTTGCCTTCACCATCTTCGACATCCCACCATTGGTGTTCATCAAAGCTTTGAAATTCATTCCAACAATATACAACGAAAGGTCAGAAATTAAAGCAAACCAAAAATAGTGTTGGAATTGTTGGAAATTCGAGTACTAAAGCCCGGAATTAGGTCTTTGTGTTTGAATTTTTTTATTTTGATTTTGGGTATTTAGTTTTGATTAGATGTCAAATGGAGGGTGTTGGGTTTCGTAGTGTCTATTAGTGATGATGGCAGAGAGATGGTGGTGGTTAGAGCAAGGAGGACTGGAGGTGTGGGTGGCTAGGAAGAATGAGTTGATGCGGTATTTGGAGTGGGTGGTGTTGCCGGATGGAGGGCTGAATCTGGGTTTAGGGGGTCATGTAATGGGGTTGGGGATGGGGTTGTGATGTGATTTCTACAAGGAATATGATCAGAATTACCTTGTAGCCGAGGATCGTTATAAGGAAAGTCGTTCGTAGGTGTAAAACCGCACCCCCTACATAAGAAGATATGATACTTGGTTTAGAAGCGCCACAACCAATACACCCAAGTTGGTTGATAAGCTAAGAAGACGCCACAAGTATAGAAAATTACACTTGATAAGTCTAAATTTTTCAAAGAACCAAAGAGTAGAATAAATCTCTCAAATTGATTAAAATCTGAATTGTGTGTCCAAATGGACTAAAAAAATGGCCTATTTATAGGATAGAATGGTGATGACTCCTAGGTAGATGATGTCATCTATGATGTAAGCATTAAGCTTTAAAATACAATATAAAGACTACAATTATTATGATGAAATCGAAAGACTTTCCAGCTTTCCAAGAGCATGTGGTGAATGTATCAACCTTATCTTCATTCTAGAATCTTCATGCAACTTGAGAAATTCGGATCTCTCTTTAGGCTGACTTGAAGAGACTTATTTTGGACTCAATTTGGACTTCAAATTGTGTTCTTTCAGTGGGCCAACATTCTCTACCACAAAACTTCATGTTGCATTCAATAGGACTCCATTCTCTAAGTTTTTCTTGGGCTGGAACAAACTCTTTCAATTGATCTGATGTGCTTGGACTTGAGCTCCTAAATGAGATTACATCATTCCCCCCTTCTTGAGAGTCCTCAAATCTACACCTGGATCAAATGGATACGAAACACCATTCTTGAAAATATAATTGTCATAAATATTCTCCTCATTTAGTTTCACCTTCCATCTCCTTAAATTACCTCTTGTATCACCTTTGTATGACCAGTGATCATGGAAATTGGTAGAACTCAAAATGAAACTCATCCAATCTCTCCATTGACTTAAAACAGAATGAGAAAATTTCAAATTGTTCATGAACCAAATTGGTGAAATTGCTGGGCTAGGAATATCATATGGAACATCATAATAAGAATTCATAGCTCCACGAAAATCAATCGGCCCATATTCCCAAATCTTCATTTCTTCATTATTTTGATTGTCTTCTTTTTCCACCTCAGCTCCAACTAACTTATCACAATCGCCTGCCTCAATTTCTTCCATTTTCTTTTCACACTCCTTTTGAATATCTTTTTCTTCTTCTCTCTTGCATCTTTCTTTTGACTCACTCTCTACCTCAAATCCTTCTTGACTCTCTATCTCTTTTTTCCTCTCACTCAAATATTTTCTTTCTTTATTTTGATATTTACTAACTTCTCTATCATAGCCAATAACAATTTTGTCAATATTTCTAAAGCTTTGCTCTTCCATAATTTCAAGGCTTGTTTTATCTCGTAATGGTGAGACTCTTTCTATTCTTCCCGAGTTTGGAGGGTTATGCTGCTTGTAGTATGAGTGTTCGATCCTATCAAGCTTCTTATGCAACAACTCAAATTCTGACTTGAACATGTTTCTCATCTCACCCAAAAGTATTTCCATTCTCAAGGATCCCACCAAAAGTTGATTTCTTTTAGATAGAGATGGTTTTGATAATTACTATGCAAAATCGATAATAACAAAGAAATGATGAAATCAAGAATTAGATTTGATGATTACAATGACACAATAGTGACTTGTTTTTTAAAGAGATGAATTTTGAAATAGGCAAGATTGATAATAACAAAAAAGTGATGAAAACAAGAATGAAATTGATGATTCGAATGAGGTTTTTTTTTTTTTTTTTTTCCTATAGGATTGTAAGTAGAAACTTGATTTCTTAACCCCCCACAATTCACTGATAAAATTCCTTGTCAACTTGTGACAAAGCCCAGTATCAATTATGAATAATGGAATACTAAGAAAATCAAAAGATGAGAAGACAAGAAAAGAGAATAGAAGAGAAGGATTGTTGGTCCCAAAGGGCAACAAGGGTATGAAAAATAGCTAGAGGGGGGGGGGGTGAATAGCTGTTTTAAAATTCTTTTCGTACCCTTGATAAACTCAATTGCAAATGCGCACTTTATCAAGTAAGCGTTATGAAATGCGCCTAAGTGAGTGAGTGAAATGCACAGCAGAATTTAGTAATGAAGATAGGCGCAAAATGTGATAAAGGGGCGCACACACACTCTAAGTATTTTGACTCAAAGTGGTTGAAATAAGGAACTAAGGCAAATGAAATAACAACACAACACAATTCAGTTCAATCAATCTACAATGAGTAAACAAGCAAATAGTGAGTGAAGATAATAACTTGAAAGTAAATGACAAGATAATAACACAAGCTATTTGGAGAGGTTCGATCAATGAAAGATCTACGTCCTCTACCAAGATGGTTAGTCTTGGATTTCTAATGGAGATCTTATATAATGAGTGAGTGTTACAAATTACAACTTTTGAGCTTCTACATTAACTCAAGATCTAATATTCTATGAATGAACAAATCCAAAACAATAACCGGTGTATCTCTAAAAGAAGGATCTAAGTGATCAAACTTAAAGAGGTGCGTGTGTGAATTTAGTATTAAGGCTCTTTAGATCTTTATGATTTAGAGCACAATGAAACTAAAGTGTTATAGCTTGAAGATCTGGGCTAAGGATGAAGGTATAAAGATGTTCTTGAGAAATTCTGGAAAAACGAAGGCAATCTTCAAATCTTCAACAAATGCTTTGAGAGAGAAATTCTTGAAATTCTAGCAAAACTCAGCAACATCAAAACGTTGAAGTTATGGGGTATTTATAGTGAACTTAAAAAAACTAGCCGTTGGAAATCCTTGTGGATAAGATGAGCTGTCGCTCATTGATTGGAGCATGCATATATTATGGCCATTTTGACACTCAACATAAATGTGACCGTTGTGGACACGTGTTAATAGATTAGGCGCATATGCATTTTTAGCCACCGTTGGATCATTGGCGTAATTTGAATTCTCTTCAAGTCTTTGAGTCTTCAATAAATCACTGAGTGTTTGAATAAACATTTTGAGGCGCGTGAACCATAGGAGCGCATGGCGCATTAAAAACATTAGAGGCGCTTGAGCTATAATCTAGGTGTATGGTTCCTGCGCGTGATCAAGAGGCGCATATACATTCACAGGCGCGTATGAGTAGCACGTGAGCAGGCGCATATAGGTGCATAGAGCATAGGCGCATGGTCACTTGGCTCAAACTCAGAATGTGATTTTTCTTGAATCTTGATCTTCTTGCCCTATTTCTAAGCCTATTCTATAACAATGGACAACCTAAAAAATGAAGTATAAATACTTCTTATATGTGGGTCTAAAGTCCATGAAATAAAACTTAGGTGATGGATCAATCAAATCTAATAAATCCTATTACATTAAAACTGAGATATATGTGGGCATACCCAACAATCTCCCCCTATTTGATTGATGCCATTACCTACTATATCAAGGACAAACATTATACTTGATAAAAACATGTCCAAATGAATTAAATTGGTAATTCATGTCTCAAGTTAATGCACACACTAGTCCAAGATATGGATTTCTAATCTATTCCAAAAAGGATAACACATTACATATGGAAAGATAGAAACAATAGTTCAACACATTCAAAATGATATATGTTTTTTAGTTTTAAAAAGTGTTTAAACCAAGTTTAAACTCAATGCATGAAAGTATGAAACAATCAAATATGATTCATATGAATTTAAACAATATTCATTGTTCTACAAACAAGGAGTTTGAATGAACAAGTTTTGATAATAAGTGATGCATTGTTCTCATTAAAACTTGGGGTGTAGGAGTTACAGATTACAAGTTTTGAATAGAACAAAAACAAAAGGTGCTAAAACAAGTAAGCACAAAATCACTATCACAAAAGAGTTGATTCTATTACAAAAGATTCTAATAGCTTACAATCAAAAAATAGAAACTAAGGGTTGGGAGGAGCACCATCGTCCTTCAATCCTTCAATGATCTCAGAAACGAAGCGCTGAATCTGTTTAGCGAGCTGATGACTACGGTTCGCTAAGCCCTGAGTGTCAGTGACACTGGAGTGAGTGGCAGTGATACCGTCTCTAATGTAACTCAAGTGATTCACATTGATGTTTTGGTATTCATCAATGGAGCGCTGAGTGATTTGCTGCTGCTGTGAAATATTTTCTTCTAAGATTTGAATGTGAGCTTCAATGGCATTTTGAGCCGTGATAATGTCAGAAGAAATATGTTCAGCTCATCTGTCTGAGCTCGAGTGAGCAGCAGTGAAGTGAGTAACGACCAATTCTTTCAACACATCCAACTTTGATACTAACACGTTCATGTTGGATTGAGACGCAGCAGACTGAGGTATGAAAGTAGGCGCAGAAGCGGTGGTTTGCGCCTGATCAGAATGAGGTTGAACCTGAGTCTGCGCCGGAGGAGGAGAAGGAGCAGAAAGTTTGTCCTTGAGAGAATTCATCTCCCCCTTAATGGCAGCGATCTCTTCAGATTGATCAGTGAGTAATGAAGTAAGAAACTCAATTGAGACTTTATTTGCGACTGTCCTTGCTCTAAATTTGCTTGCCCCTGCTGCAAAGAATGAAGAATGGAAAGTACCTCGCTCAAATCGGGAGCAGATAGAGGAGGCGCAGGGGTAGATTGGGGCGCATCATCTTGAAGGGGCGCAATAGGAGATGGAGGCGCATGAGGAGGTGAATGAGTAGGAGACGCATATTCATCTTCAGTTTCAACATCAACAGTTTCAACATCAACTATTTCTATTGTGATTTGATCTGGTCCAGTAGGAAGTGGAGGGGCAACTGGAGAAGGAGTGCGCTGAGGGATGGTCTCTTGCTCCCCCTGAACTGGTTCATCTATGTCTGAAACATCATCGCCAAAAAAATCAGAAAGGAGTTGTACCCTTGACACTTTGGTCTGTTGAATTTTGACAGGAGGCGCACGGGGAGTGGGGGCGCGTTGAGTAGGCGCGCGCTGGGTAGGCGCGGGAACAGAAGGCCCTTTCTCAATATCAGCGCTTGATCCAGCGCCTTTCATGCGCTCTAGCTTCTCTGACTCAGCAGCTTGCTTGGCTTGAAAATCTTCATCTCTTTTCCTTTGAGCCTCAATTCTGCTGGCTTCCTGCACTAGCCTTAGATCACGCTCTTCATCAGTTTCAAATCTGGTACGTTTGATAGGCGCACGAGGAGGGTCATCAACCACCCGTTTTCCTTTGCTTTTCTCTGCGCCTGGCAAGGGATCAGCGCTTTGTCTAGCGCTTGCCGTCACTGCGCTCTTCTTTAATGGTACGCCTTTAAGAACTGGCGCATCGTCTGATTCTGTGTCTTCATCAACTAAGCCTTCAACAGATTTGATTTGAATTCCCTTGGCGCGCTTTGTAGGCTTCTTTCTGCGCTTTTTGAGGTCCAAATTCGCTTTTCCAAAAGAAGGAACATCATCAATTTTATACTCTGGATTCTCATTCAAAAATTTAACTAACTCAGGATAAGTTAGAAAAATTTTTGTGAGAAGACGGCAGTGGGAGCGAAACCTGGTCTTTCCATCACTCTTGTTCTTCACAAACTTGTCAATCTGCTCACGTAATGTCTTGAACAAACTGTGAGGCCAGTGAAGCTTCTCCTTGGCCATGATGGTAGCTGTGTATTCCCATTGTTCCACCGTGAATCGGTTCACGTTCCCGGTTTTGAAAACAATTGAAGTTCCCCCCAAGTGCGCAATGTGAGTCAAGAGTTCTCCACATCTCGAATTTCAGTGTTTTTGATATTATTTTGAAGTGTGGGAATATTCAGAAGCGAAGCAGCCATCCTGTTCTGATCATCAATAGAGTAAGTCATCGGACGCCCAATAATGCGATCGTCACCCGTAGATGGAAAACTGAGTAAGTGACGAATCACAGACGAGGAAATATGAACGTCAACATTTTGAACGCGAGCCTCAATCCTGTAGTGAGTGCGTCCATTAACATCAATTTCCACTAGAACAGCAGTGGAAAAGAACTCATCCACGAGGAGCGCAGAATAGAAAGATTGGTCCATAGTGAACAGCGGGAGCAAACCAGCTACGCGCAGGGTTTCAATTATTTCTCTTCTAACAACTTCACCAGATAACTCTAACAAATCAAGAGTTTCTTCTAATTTGAAATTTGCAAGGTCCTGAAAAAAATAAACATTGATTGATTTTAGAAGTGAAAGAGGCGCATAGAAACATAAGATGATCAAAGTAACATAGGCGCATAAAGAATTGAGAGGCGCATAATAGAATCAGGCGCACAAAATCATAGAGATTCAAGGCGCATGATTTAATTAGGCGCATGAAATTTTAAAGGCGCATAGAGTTACAAGACGCATATTATGGTTCTATGTAAATACTAAGGAAAAATTAAAACAACAAAATTTGACTAAGTACAAAGTTAGGCGCATAAGGTTTTAGGCGCAGAATGATTTAGGCGCATATACAAGTAGAGGCGCAGAAAGCATTCAGGCGCATAAAAAGTAGGCGCATAGAGAAGTATATAGGCGCATATCGTGTGAAAATTTTGACTTAGCAAAAACAAAATAACAAGCATTCAAATGAAAGAAATGAAAATCAAAAAGTACAAATTTTCGAAAACAAGATAGAAAATTTTTAGAGACCAAAACATGCAAGAATGACGAAGAACACGAAGAACGACCCTTGAATGCTCGAAGAACATCAAGAACACGAAAATCATGAAACTTCACCAAAACAAACAAATAATATATCAAAATGACCGCATGACAATAAGGAATCTAAATATGTAAACAAAAACATGAACAAATCAATAATGAAAGCACAATGAACAAAAGAAGAACCGAAAATTTTGAAAAGTTTTAATACCAAAAATTCAGATTTGTAATGAAGAAAGCATTGATCGTTGAAATGTTGGATATAAAAGATTAGAAATCATAAGATGAACACATCCCAACAAACGATATAGAAAACGGATCATCGAAACAAGAGAAATCAAAGAAAAATGAATCCGGATATTGAAAAATGACGAAGAACACACATAAATTGAAAATAAGGAGATTAAGGTTCAAGAGATCATACCATTTCGTCTTGAGTAGTTGTTGATGCTTTCTTAGGACCCATAAAAGTATGTATATATATATAGAAAATGAAGGAGAAAATGAGAGAAGATGAAGGTAGAGAGAGAGAGAGAGACGGGGAGAGAGAGACGAGAGAGAGATAGAGAGATAGAGTTGGTGAGGAGAGAGGTAGGTGATGATGAATTTATAGGATAGGTTCAAAATTTTGCACTGATAAGGGAAAAAATGGGTCAAAAATTTAAAAAGATGGGAAGTTGAAAGGATGGCATTAATGAGGGATTTTAGAAAAAACGGCTAATCATAACTGGCGCATTTATGAGGGATTTTGAGATTTGAAGTGCATTAAATGCTGAATGACACAAAGTACGACTGATGTGACATCTTGATTTTTGAAAAACTGCTCCACTTTCCCTTTAAGTGTATGAGCAATTTTGACTAATTTTGCACAAACACCAAAAACATCTATTTGGTGTAAGTTTGGGTGCAAGAAATATATCCCCAGAAAATAAATTTTTTCGAAAAGCATAAAACGAGGAAATATTTAATTGCACAAGTACCCTTGAACAATTAATGGAATGTCAAAAGACATAGATTCCTATAATAAATGAACAGAATAAACATACCTGGTACTTGTGTATTTAATACGTTCAATCATTGATATTAAATTTTGAGAATTGATTGAGCCGCAATAGTTAATGCGCGCATGAAGGGGCGCATTACTTATCAAGGCGCATTGCTCACCAAGGCGCGCAAAGATGGTTGAGGGCGCATAAATGTTTGAAGCGCATTGGATGCTAGGCGCGCATGGATTGATAGGCGCGCAGAGATTGAGCGCGCAGAAAATAAGAGTTGGGCGCGCAGTTAGTAAGGCGCATAGATGGCGCATAGTTTCCTTGAAACTTTGAAAAATTGATCTAACATTGTACCTAATATACTCATAACTCAACACAACATAAAATCATTAGTATTGAAAAACTATATTGAATTTAGTTGAGTTCAAGCATACCCATTTCACCTCTCAAAAACATGAACCGTTTCGCGTCGAGTGCTTTCGTTAGAATGTCGGCGATTTGATAGTCGGTTCCTACGTGTTCCAAATGTATATTGCCTTTGTCCACGTGGTCTTTGAGGAAGTGATATTTGATGTCGATGTGTTTGGTCTTGGAGTGCATGGCAGGATTTTCAGAGACCGCAATTGTTGATGTATTGTCGCAGTAGATGGGACAATTTTCTTCGATGATATCATAGTCCACCAATTGCTGCTTCATCCATAGTATTTGACAGCAACAACTTCCCGCAGCGATATATTCGGCTTCGGTTGTTGAGACAGATACTGAAGCTTGTTCTTACTTGCCCATGACACAAGTCGATATCCGAGGAAATGACAAGTGCCACTAGTGCTTTTCCTATCAATTGTGCATGCTGCATAATCCGCATCTGAATAACCTACAAGTTTAAAGTTCGAATCTTTGGTGTACCAAAGTCCAAGGTTAACAGTGCCAGATAGATATCTTATAATACGTTTCACAGCAATTAAGTGTGCTTCTCTAGGGTCGGATTGATAACGAGCACAAACACAAACACTAAACATAATATCAGGCCTACTAGCAGTAAGATAAAGGAGTGAGCCAATCATACCTCGATAGAGCGTTTGATCAACACGTTTACCTTTTAAATCTTTGTCGAGTTTGTTGCCGGTGGCCATTGGAGTATCGTATGATTTAGCGTTTTCAAGTCCAAACTTCTTGATTAAATCCTTTGTGTATTTGGCTTGATTGATAAAGATTCCTTCACTCATTTGCTTGATTTGAAGCCGAGGAAGAATATAAGTTCTCCCATCATGCTCATTCAAACTTGCTCTTCATTGTTTTCTCAAAACGCTTGCACAACAATTCATTAGTAGAACCAAATATAATATCATCAACATAGATTTGAACAAGTAATTTATGACCATTATGTTTGGTAATGAAAAGAGTTGTATCGATTTTACCGTGAGTGAAGCCTTTTTTGATGAGAAACTTTGATAGTGTATCATACCATGCTCTTGGTGCTTGTTTGAGTCCATACAAAGCTTTCTGGAGTTTGTAACAATGATTTGGAAATTGTGAATCTTCAAACCCAGGTGGTTGAGCAACATAGACTTGTTCTTGGAGTTCACCATTTAGAAACGCGCTCTTCACGTCCATTTGATATAACTTGAAGTTCTTGTGAGCGGCGTAAGCTAGAAATAATCTGATAGCTTCAAGTCTTGCTACGGGCGCAAAAGTTTCATCGTAGTCAATTCCTTCTTCTTGCCTATAGCCTTGTGCAACCAATCTTGCTTTGTTTCTCGTGATGGTTCCATTCTCATCCATCTTGTTCCTGAACACCCATTTCGTACCAATCACTCCATGATCATTTGGTCTTGGAACTAGAGTCCAAACCTTACATCGTTCAAATTGATTGAGTTTTTCTTGCATTGCAACAACCCAATTAGGATCTTGGAGCGCTTCATCAGCCTTCTTCGGTTCAATTTGAGAGAGAAAAGCAGTGTAAGCATCAAAGTTTGTAGCTCTCATTGTACGAACACCAACTTGTAGATCACCGATGATATTAGCAATTGGGTGACCTCTAACTTCACGAATTTCAGGAGGTAAGTTAGGTTGAGTCGTAGTAACTTGAAGGTCTTCAATCGGTACATCTTCACCAGATTCAAAGTCATTGAAATTTGGGGTTGAACTGGCTCAGAATTGAAATTTGGGTTTACACCAGATGCAACAGTAGAAATAGGCGCGTGAGAGGAATCATGAGGCGCATCATTTGAATGAGGCGCAATAGAGGATTCACCAGGCGCATTATACATTGAATTAGGTGCATTTGATGTAGATGGATTTCCTTGTGTTGATAGATTCTGATCTTGAGTGGGCGCAACATAAATAGGAGCACCTGTATCATTTAGCTCAATAGAATCATCAGCAACATTTGGAGCCAAATGTGGCTCAAGGAGAGAATGTTCATCAAATGTAACATGTACAGATTCAACTATCACTAATGTAGTTCTATTAAAAACACGAAAAGCTTTAGAGTGTTTGGCATACCCAACAAAAAATACCTCGTCGGCTTTGGCATCGAATTTACCTCTATGTTTCATTTCCGTTGTAGAGGATATAACATTTGCAACCAAAGAT
>JAOWBW010000457.1:919451-980924 GCA_026119855.1 Campanula takesimana
GTTCAACAATGCTCACTTAATCCATTACTCACATTTCACAACACATGTGTTCACAAAGGAACCAATTCTACCACTTTAGTGATCCACAACAATCATCTAAGTACTTTAGGACACTACCAAAAACTAGACCAAGATTGACCTCTAAACCCCTTAGTTTGAAAACTCCAAACTTTTCCAGATAACTGGGCGTCGCCCAAACAGGGCTGTGCGGCCGCCCAAAATGCTCTGTTCCAAGAAGAAAAACCTTCAGATAGATGTGCGGCCGCACGCCCAATTTGGGCGGCCGCCCACATCACCCGGCAGACCTAAAACTTAACCAAAGTTCACTCCTTTTGTTTCACAACCCCAAAATTACGAATATTTGCAACACTTAACTTTTGCAACTTCACAAAGGCTAAAACTCAGCTAAGAACCATACTAACACCCAACAATACCAATTTCTTACCACTCCCTTTGTCCCAAAAATTACAAGTATAAATAAAACATACCAAAACATTGTTTTATCACATATAAAGCATATAAAGCATACTTATGACCATTTTAACATTTAAAGGGGGATAGTAACTTACCTATTTTCCGGAAAAGATGTCAAGAAAAATAATATGGATCGGTAGGAAGAATCTATTCAACACCCTGAACATTTATATGTAATTAGATTTGAAAATGGAGTAGTAAATTAAAAGAAGGAAAATTAATAAGAACAAAACCCTTACCTAGCTTTTCTTTCTCTTCACAACAATGGCAACTCTTAGGGAAAATTCTAAGGAAAGTGGTGATGCAAACATAGGGGAGGGAGGGAGATAAATGTAAGATTTTCTCCAATTATTCATATAAATCACTCAAATTCCATTTCCAACATTTAAAACCCCTCAAGTCTAACTTTCACTAAGGCCCTTATAATTTCCCACTAACAACTTAACCCAAATAAACTTTACTACTAACATTTTAACTAACACCAATAATCAATTAAAATGTGCAATTCATATAAGATGATGCAACACATAAAATGCACACATAATTTTAAATTAAAATTTATCAAAATATAAAATAAATATTAAAATAAATAAAACGGATTTTGGGGTCGTTACAGGAGGTCTTTTGATAAAAGTTTATATGGATGGATATAAAGTGTGCATGTGCCTAAAAAACTTAACTTATTACAATCGATCTGATATTTATAATCAAAATTTATAAATTAATTAGAATATATTGAATAATTATCTCTTTAAGTATTAAATGACATATGAAGTAAATTAAATAATGTGTTACCCGTGACACGTGAATTATGGTGTGTATTTATAGGTATGTATCTGATTGTTTTCTTGCTTTGAAAGGAAGTTCGGAAGTCCAGAAAGTTTAAGACTGATTTATGATTTATGGAAGTAGAATCATATTCGGGTATTAATCCTTTGATTTCCTTGTTTGAGAATGCATCCTTATTCGTGTATATCTCCTTGTTGGAGTAGATCTTGGACTTTGAATGGATGTATGTTCCTTATTAGAATAGGAATTTGCATGTATATGAGAATTTGACCTGGTTATGCTAGTATTTGGAGTTGGTCGGCTCACGATCACTCGTTGGTCGGCATAGATATATGCCGAGGAGAATGTCACGGTGTCAGGACTTTGTCCATTTATTTTGTATCATAATGGCTTGCTCGGCATATAGGTATACCGAGGAGCATATACCCGAGCATAGGTAAGTTTGTACAATTTCTTATGCCGAGTTGTATTGTTTGGGGATAAAGGTTGGTAGGCTCACTCCATTGGCCTTAACGAGCTTGTACTCATGGTGCCGATTACCCGACCCAATGGTCGTGCTCAACTTACTGATTACAGCATTCAAACAATCGTGTGTCAGGTTCTAATGCTATTATAAGTGTTGGTCCGAAAGGGGCAACAAGGGTATGAAAAATGCTAGAGGGGGGGTGAATAGCGTTTTAAAATTCTTTTCAAACCCTTTTGCGAATCAATGGCTTGTGCGCACAATTCTCAAATAAGCTAAGTATAGCGCGCAGAGAGAGTGTGAAATGCACATCGGAAATTTAAAGCAGCTACTGCGCAGGGAAAGCTGCGCAGAGACTAAAAACACACGCGCTAAGTTTTGGCTAAAGAGTTCGTTAAAAATGGATTCTAAGGCAATAAGCAATAACAAAAATGCAGCAGTAAATAGCAATCTGGTAAGATCAAACAAAGCAGCTATTAAGAAATAATGTAAGCAGGAAATAAGCAGTAAGAATAATGAACAAGCTATTTGGAGAGGTTCGATCGATAAAAGATCTACGTCCTCTACCAAGATGGTTAGTCTTGGATTTTCTAATGAGATTTATATTGATGTGAGGAGCTTTTACAAGATTACAAAGAATCAAAACTCAAATCAAAATCTAATTTATGAAGATCAAATCCTAGACTAAACCGGTGTTTCTCAAGAAGTAAGATCTATGTGATCGAAGCATCAAGAGGTGTGTGTGTGACAGAAATTCTGAGCTCGAAGAATCTATGAGATGAAGAGCACGAAGAATTCTGGTGATATAAGGCTTAGGATCTGGGCAGGAGTTTGAAGGTATGAAGGTTTGAAGGTTATTCTTGAATCTGAGAATATTAAGCAGCAATCTTCTGAACTTCAAGGATACTTAGTAAGCACAAACTCTAGCAACTTGGAAATGAGATGAGCAGGCTATTTATAGCTGAGAGCTTAAAAGTAGCCGTTGGTGCTCTGAGTAAGGACGATGAGCTGGCACAATATGATTGGTGCGCAGGTGTCCTTTATAGCCGTTTGGAACTCTGATCAAGGATGATGAGCTGGCACAATATGATTGGTGCGCAGGAGTCCTTGAGCCGTTGGAGTCAAAGCATGAAGACCAAATTCAAAAGCTTCTTCTAGAAGGTTGACAACTGTCTTCATTTGAATTATTTCATCTGAGCTCATCTCCATCGTTGGATCTGCTGAGTGTGCTAGTTTTGTCGTTTCTGCACAGCTCAGCACTTTAATAAGCGTACATCTTCTGAGCGCTTTCCAAGTTAGGTAATCTGAAAACGTTGAAAACTGAGCAAGGTTGAAAGTTGCGTAGCAAAGACCTGCGCAGTGATGTTCTGCGCAGAGAAGTCCTGCGCAGAGACAAAAGTCTTGCTTAGTTCTTCATTCCTTTTCACTACAAGTCCTATATTCTAAGCCTATACTATAAAATGGACTAAGCTAAAAATTGAAGTTATTGAACTTCTTACATAGGGTCCTAAAGTCCATAAAATACTAATATGTGATGGCATCAATCAATTCTAACATACTTAGGAAGGTTAAGAGATAAGCATACCCAACAATAAGCTACTCCCTTTGTCCCAGTTTAAGGTTCTTACTTTCCTTTTTGGTATGTCCCAGTTTAAGGTTCTTAGTTGCTTTATTCCTTAAATGACAAAGGATGAATAATGTTTTGGACAATCTTGTCCTCATAAAGTTTATATATTACCAAAAAATCATCACTTACCTATCTACTTTTCACCCACTTGCTTTTTAAATGGACAATTATACCCTCCACCCACTACTATTCTTGACCGAAGTTTGCTTTGATTCCTTAATAAGCGTGCAAATCAAACTAAGAACCTTAAACTGAGACAGAGAAAGTACTAATTTCAATTAATCTTACAGATTTTAACTTTGAAGCTCTTAGTTTATTACTTAAATAAACACATAACTAAACTGTAAATAGCAAGCTGAGGGTATTAAATCCCTAATTTCTACTATTATTAGAAGATATTTTTTTTATCTTTTTTTTTTTTTTTTAAGAAATTGCCATCATTGATGGACATTCCGAAAAAGTCTATGAGTTGAATATTAAAATATGCTCATTTCGAAAAGAGAAGAGTGCATTTCTAATTTCATAAATTAAACTAAAAGACACCATTAATCACCATCAAAATACTATACATATTGTGAGTTTTTTTTTTTTTTTTTTTTTTGAGCAAGTAAATATTGTGAATTCTACTGCACTCTTTGTATGTAAACACTTAAATAGGCCAATCAGTATACATTGTTGAAACATATTATTGCTTTTCAGTTGCAGCATCCATTGTGATATTATTGACAAATACTCCCTCCGTCCCAAATTGATCTTCTCATTTGTCATTTTTCGTTGTCCTAAAAAGTTCTTCCTATTACTACAATTTAAGTTTAAATGTCCACAAATATAACATGGCTAGGGAAGCAAGTGTTCATATCCTTAAAAAGTTTGAATAGTCAAACATGAAGATCATTTTGGGACGGAGGGAGTATTTGACATCATTTTTAGTTTGTGTTGGATCATTTGAAAAATAAGCAAGATCACCAAAAATCATTTACAAATGTAATTTATCTACATTATACTTATACATTAAAATTTCAAAACCAACTGTCACAAAAAAAAAATTAAAAAAAATCAGACACTTGGTTCGACACTTCTTCTTCGAGTAGCTCGGATATAACGAAAAACTGCAAACAAGAACATGGTGGCGAGGCCTCCAAGGATGACTCCACCTCCAGCAATAGACTTGTCAATGTTATGATGTCGCTTCTCCTCCAAGTGCATTTTCGACATTTCCTTCTCTTGCCCTAAAGAGTAGGCCTCTGAAGGAGCCTGAGAAGGAATAGAGACGGAAGCTGCAGCAACTGATGTTAATGCTTCTTTATGGTGTTTTCCAAGTTTGCGAGGAGCTTTGACTAAGTTTGACTTGCCATTGTAAGACGGGCTAGGACTCGGTGCATCAGCATATCTAAATGATGCCATTTTATGCTCCGTTTTAGCCCCTGCAGCTAATACTGCAAATAAATTGGTTAAGATTAGGCAAATAACAAGAATGCGAGACATGTTCTGTAAAGGGTATTGCTGCTTTTGATCTTTTGATGCAATGCAGGTTAGATTGTGAGTGTTGTGTGTGTTTGTGTGTGTATATATGTGTATATATAGGCGACTCTGCTTCAGAAAATCCCAAAGAGGGCTCTGTCATTCCAATGGGAAACTTCCTTGTGACTTCTTTTTATCGGATTGTCTGCAGAATTGGGGTATTCAACGGCGATACACGTGTAAGCATTAGAAAATTTGGATGACAACTGTGAATTCAATAGAGGGAACATGATCCAGTGAAGTATGTTTATATTTATTAATAAATGTAATAGAATATCAGTTGAACAAACATATTCATACTTTCCCAGAACAAGAAAAAGCTAAATATAATTCAATTGGTGCCATACCATTATACTTTAATCAGCACTTCCACAGTATTTGAGGGTAAATCCCAAACCCCAACATAAAAACAGATGCATTTCAAGAATTCAAGACACCACCGCCATAAGCTCGTAAAGAAAGAAAAAAAAAATACCACGATTGTACCATCCGTACCCACCTCCCCATGGCTTCTTGGCAGCTGGAAACAGTCATTTTTTTAAGATGTTTTTCATTTTTCAACTATTTGGTTTGAGATATGGCCGCATAATAATTTTTGGAAATTTTCAAGTGTGATTCGTGACTGTATAGAATTTTTACTGCTGAGATAAAACGACGTGATGCATGAACTAGACAAGAATCCAATATGATTCTTGTTTTCAAAAATTGTCAACTTTCTGCACATGCACAAGAATCTAATGGTGATTCTTGTTTTCGAAAATTGTTTCATATGCTATCTAGACATGTAAATTGGTCTTGTTTGCTAGACAAATGGTGATTACCATATCACTGTAAGAAACATAGCAACACAGTGCTGCAGTGTAAAATCGAGAAAAGGCATATACATACGTATACATATAATGTGTACTCCCTCCGTCCAAAAACAACTTGCACCAATTTCTTTTTTGGGTGTCCCATTGGTAAGTCTCATTTCCTAAAATGTTCAACTTTTAGTCATTTTATATGTAACCCGCCCTACTTGTCATACTCACACACTTAAATTGTGGGAGTATATACATATTACTAAACACATTTTAAAGTCTTGTAGCTAAGTTACTCCACAGTGACCAGATGGTTTCTTTATCTGTTTTCTAGTAACTAATCATCAAGGAAAACTACTAGTAAAAAAAATAATCCAGAGTATTCCTTGTTTTTTGGCTATGAAATGCTATTATGTGCACAAATAAAGTTCAGAAAACTTAATGTCTATTCACATTGTAAAGTACAACTGTTGATGTATTGATAGTTGTACCGCACAACAGAATAATGCATATAATTATTTCCCTGTTCTGCAGCAACTCTCAGCATCCAAGCACCCATTAACCCACCTCATTAGACTCCCAAACTCAAACCAGTGGTGGAGCTACATGGGGCTCAAAGGGGGCAATTGCCCCCATTGATTTTAAAAAAATAAAATTTTACTAGTGCAAAATTTACAAAAATTTGGGAGTTTAGTGCAATTGGTTGAAATTTGCTCCCTTTGAGATAAAAGTAATAATACATTAGATTTTGTTTTTGCCCCCATTGACTAAAATACAGTTAAAAAATTTATGTTGTGCAATCTTTACCCCTATTGACGAAAATTCCTAGCTCCACCACTGACTCAAACCTTTGTTTGTATGTACGTTCTTTTATGCATAAAGTACTTCTAGTTGGTTAATTTTCAATGGAGCAGAAGCTTCATAGCATGTGATGCAAAGGGTATTGACTTTGTATTCAAGGGTGTCTTTGTTTTGGACAGCAGGGACATGTATTGATTAAATATTTCTAAGACAACCTGGCAGGGAAGAACACAGCATTTATTTTAAGGAAAATGACAATTATAAGGGAAACAAAACCTGGCTAGACAACTCTTAGTCAAGAAAAACCACATTATAATAGAGAAACAAAAGATTAACAGACTGTTTTTTTGTCAGTCAGTGTCTCGATAACATAATGGATCAGTGATTCCAGTAAGGTTTGGTAAATTGGTCGATCGTTTTCAGCAGAGATTTTGGTTGGCAATCCCATGCCAGCCTATGGATCTAGTGGTTGCACGGGTGATGAAGATTCGTGATTGACTTTGTTTAGTACGTGCAAAACATATAATTAAGGTATTAAATACTCCCTCCGTCCCAAAATGATCTTCATACTTTTTTCTCTGTTATTGCGAATGAACTTTGAGCAATAAATTTAGGTTGATATAATGTCGTAATGAGAATCTAAAACTTGGTATTGATAGTATTATTGATGATGTATCAATAACAAGTTTTAGATTTCCATCAGGACAATTAAATCAACCTCAAATTATTGCTCAAAGTTCCTTCGCAATAACAGCGAAAAAAAGTATGAAGATCATTTTGGGACGGAGGGAGTAATAAAAATAAGTACAGGTGTCATAGGATTAGGCAGTAGTTACCTTTTTACACGGGGTTTTGCTGGAAACAAGGCTCGCGATTCAGATTTGGTTCTGGGGAGGTCTTCCTCCTGTTGATCCATATGAAAGATACAACCATATTTGCCACAAAGAAAGCTTTTTTTCGGTTTGTATCCTTGATGGTCCGGCGACAACAAGAGTTTGGCGCGTCATAAAATAGCCTACATTCTGAAGTATTAGTCTATCAGCAAAACTAGTTTCACATACAAGGAACAACAGCAGTAATTTATTTTCATCACTAAAGATAGAAGAGTAAAAAAAAAAGGGCAGCCGGTGCACAAGGCATCCCCGCATAGCGAGGGTCCGGGGAAGGGTCCCCACCACAAGGGTGAAATGTAGGCAAACCTTACCTTGGATTGCAAGAGGCTGCTTCTAGGACTTGAAATAAAAGAGTAAATCAACTAAAACATTTGCGCAAACCCTGAACTTTTTATTTTATTGTTTTCTAAAAATAAAAGTTTCTGGTTCCTGGTAATCTATAAATTTGACAAAGCTTTACCTCCTAATCAAAGCTTAGTGCAACAAGCATGTTTACCGGCTATGAATGCACCATAAAAACATTACTTGAACACAAAATCTTTAAACATTAGCAGAATTTAATACCAAACACACCAACAGGCCCGTGGCCTAAAAAGAAGTTGTAACCAGCGAATGAAAATATCTAGGTAAACATCATCGAATTTCACTCAAAGTAAACCAATATAAGGGCGCATCTCAAATAATCACAACAGGTCCTTGACTATTAATCAGATACAATAGAACAGCTCGACAAAATATGAAATAATCTTAGTGTTTTCAATAACCCTTAGATAACCGAACAAAGATTCTCATCAGTTTTACTACCATAGCCTATTAGTCAACATTACATAATGAATACCAAAAAGAAACGAGAAAAAAAAAAACACAGACACTTCCTTAAAACAACCCATTCAGTCAAAGCCTCGAAATAATTCAGTTCCAGAACGAGAGGCCCATCATGCTGAATAGGCTTCACAATCTAGATTAGGAGTTTCTCGATGGCATCCTGCATTAAAAATGAAATATTATTAATTGACCAGACCAGTCAGTATATAAATTTTCGACTTGTTTGTTTCACCGAATATGATATTTTCCAATATTATTGCTCATTTTGTCCCTAAATGAATGTCAATTTTCAAGAAATTTTTGTTCCAAAATGTTATATTTGGAAAACACATTGTCCCTAAATGTTTTTTTTTTACCAATTTTTTCACTAGTATCTTAATACTTGCAAAACTAAATGGTTGAAAGACGACTACAAGAATATATACGAATATTTTCCATTAAATTGTATAAAAAGTAGAGATTTCATAATGTCCCTTAAAATGAAAGTCCATTCATTTAAGTACGGAGGGAGTGCTATTATTTTTTAGGAAACTGAGACAACATTGGAAAAAAAAAAAAAAAAACAAAGGGTAAAAAATCACTGTTCTTCCCAAGGACAATCACTCATGAATTTGGACTTTATATGTCAAACGTGGAAAATAAAACCACATGGCCCACTCTTCTCTCTACTTAATTATACTGAGAATCACATATATAATGTTGGGAAATTGGGGGATCTCCACATCCACTAGCCCATACTAGCAGTCATTACCATGGAGAAAATAAATTAACACATGAAATAATAATATGAAAGAACAAGAACACCATGATTTGTTAACCCGGTTCACCACCACACGTGGCTACATCCGGAGGCCCCAAGCCAGGATATCACTATAATAATATGTTGATTGTTACAGTTTACACATACACTCACACAGATCTAGTATGTATACTCTCCCATGAACAACCCTCTCCTACATATTATTATTTCTCCCCATGAACACACAAACAATATGACTACCAGTTGTTGGGGAATTGGAGGATCACCGCATCCCCCCAATTCCCCAACAACTGGTATCAAGAGCTTTGGTTTGAGATCTAGGGGAGATCCAAGGTGAAGAAAAGCGACAACAGATTTTCGTGCAGCGCACGTGCAGAATTCGTGTAATGCACGTGTAGGCTTGGTGGAGCGCACGTGCAGATTTCATGCAGTGCAGATTCTTCGTGTGGAAGACGTGCAGGGATCTGAGAGCTTCTAGGGTTTATGGTTGAAGCAAGACACGTGCCAAATAGGTCAACGATCGTGCGGAAGATCAGAAAGTCCGAAAAGTTCGTTTGTTTCTTATGAGATCTGCAGAAATTCGAGGTGGAATTTGGAGATGCAGAGATCGGATCTGGAGGTGTTCAAGGGATATTGGGGCAGTCAAGGCGGTTGGAGAAAATATGAAAGAAAGGAGATTACATCAGGCACTTGCGTAAGCAACCGACGATGCAGAGGTGAGTGGTATAAGCCGGTTTGACCACGTGGGAAGAGGAGGACTTCTCGCAAACGACGGATGGGGGATGTTGTACTCTACCGACAACATCAAATTCGTTCCGGGTGGGAGCAAGAGGCGTAAAGACCGGCCTATTGGTGTAAAAAGGAGAGACATCAATAAAAGGTGTGTTAGGGTGGAGAGGTGACAAAGTGTAGCTGATCAGCAAGGAGACAGTCACAAGTACCTAACAGAGAGCGAGAAAAGACCACAAGAAGACAATGCAAGAAGCAAGGTATGTCCGAGTTTCATGGGGAGCATTGCAAGAGGAGTAGATCTAGGAGAGAGAAGGCGAAGTTAGTCTTGCAAAGAAATCAATGTAGAAGTTGATTTGGGGAGGCAAGAAGGATCTAACACGGAGAGGTTGAAGCTTCGCTTGGTTTCAACTCGCCTTATTATTTGAGCGTGGAGGTTCATGGTGGAGGAGCGTGGAGGCTTATCATCATCAAGGAGGAGCTTGGTGTTACAATGGTGGTGTAAAATATTTGGTTCCTGGTTCATCTTGTGCAAGTTTTCCATGGAGATTAGTGCGCAAGGTTTAGAATGTCAAAACAGGATTGAGTCAAAACCAAGCAGAATCAAAACCCAGGAAGGCCCGGCCGAAACCGCGGACGGTGAGACGGAAGTTCATCGAACCAAAGGGCCTCTCGAATGTCACAACGGTCCGACTTAATGATTCAGCTGACTAATATGAATAATCTTATTTTATCCTTGTCAACAAAATTCTCATGGTTTTGTATACCATATATTAGTCAACTTACATAATGAATACCAAAAGAGAAAAGTTCCTTAAAACAACCCATTCAAAAGCCTATAATTAGGTTCCAGAACGAGGGCCCCGGGAATAGGCAATCTAGAGAGTTTCTCGATGGCATCCCTATATTGACCAGACCAGTAGTATATAAATTTTCGACTTGTGTTCACCGAATATGATATTTTCCATATTATTGCTCATTTTGTCCCTAAATGATGTCAATTTTCAAGAAATTTTGTTCCAAAATGTTATATTTGGAAAACACATTGTCCCTAAATGTTTTTTTTTTTTACCAATTTTTTCACTAGTATCTTAATACTTGCAAAACTAAATGGTTGAAAGACGACTACAAGAATATATACGAATATTTTCCATTAAATTGTATAAAAAGTAGAGATTTCATAATGTCCCTTAAAATGAAAGTCCATTCATTTTGTGTACGGAGGGAGTACTATTATTTTTTAGGAAACTGAGACAAAAAAAAAAAAAAAAAAAGGGTAAAAATCACTGTTCTTCCCAAGGACAATCACTCATGAATTTGGACTTTATATGTCAAACGTGGAAAATAAAACCACATGGCCCACTTTTCTCTCAACTTAATTATACTGAGAATCACATATATAAAAGACAAGTACACTATTCTTCCCAAGTTGTCGTCTTGTAAAACAGACGGGGCCTAACTTACAATAATGAAAATAAGAATCAGTAGGTTTCCTTTAGTTGCTGTATCTGAGACCTCAACTGGCTTCCCTCATTGCTAGTCACAGAACATGCAATAACAGGTCTTGTCACTCCGCATGCTCGTCCAAGAGCTTGCTTTGATGGGACGAACACGTAGGGCACATTCTGTTTACGGAAACGGAAATGTAAAACATTTGCAGCATTTGCAGAGCGAACCTACTAATGAAGTCGGTACTAATACATGAGAAGATTGCTACAGAGTACAATGTTCTCCAAAATTATGAATTGGCAAAGATAACCATTTAAATTGACTGGATGTTTCACCTTTTTATGTAAGCAAAGAAGATTAATTAACATGTTGAGATAAATTCATGGAAGGGGATTGTAAATTTTCCCCTCTGGTTCATTTGTTGATTAAAACACGAGTTAACATGACTGTCTGCTTATTGAATTATTTGTATCCTTCATCCTGGAAATATTCTCAGTTTAAAACAACTTCAGTGTTCAATGCTAGCTAGTTAAAATTACTTGTGTAATATTCATTTATTTATTCTCAATAATTCACAGCCCATAATCTGGTCTGGACTCCCATTAACAACCTATTGGTATAGTAACTTGTTCAACTGCCTATTGGCTTGGTCCAAGAACGAAGGACATATTGTCTATTCGGAACCAAGAACATCATACAGGTAAGATAATGTTTCTAAAACATCCATATTACTGTACAGATTAAGAGTAGACGAGACTTCTCAATTTCATTAATCATGTTTTCACTTTTCACACTCTAAATTCTAAACTTATACTCTCTCCGTCCATGATAAATGTCACGCTATCCTTTTTTGTCCGTCCCTAAATAAATGTTGCATTTCCAAATAAGGAAAGTAACATATTACAATTTTATGATTGTACAAGCAATGTACGAACTGATAAAGCACCTTTCTTAAAAAGGCTAACCGGTCAAATGCCACATTTATTTAGGGACGAAGGGTGTATCAAAAAGGAACCTGATGTTATATTTTAGTTAACTCCATAATATTATGATCGTCCTAGTTCCTACTAAAGAAACTGCCAACCAAAGGTGGGACCTTTCATACGATTGCAAATGTATGCACTACTTCAATCTTAACTACAGTATTGACCAATCACACATCCAAAAACTGAAATTGAATAGCATCAAGCGCGATGGAATGAAATTAACACCTTATCTTCAGCAAGAAGTGGAAGGTGGAGAAGGATTTCAAGGGGCTCGGCATCTGCTGCCATTACAACAAACTCTGAAATCCCTCTGTTCAGTGTTTTAGTAGCTGCAATTAAACACGAAACAATAAAATTTAGTATTAACAGTAACTAGAAATTCAACAAATGAAATTAAAAATATTCAAGAACAAACCTTCATTAGCACCCTTTTTAAGCTGTTTATAGTTAGCAGCTTGTTGAATCAGATCCAGTATTGTTATGCTCAGTTGAGCATCAGCCAATGGGTATGCTTTTGGGTTCACAGTTTCAGCAGTCTACATTTTATATTTGTTTATGATTAATAACATACTCCCTCCGTCCCAAAATGATCTTCATACTTTTTTCGCCGTTACTACGAATGATCTTTGAGCAATAATTTTAGTTGACTCAATTGTACTAATGAAAATCCAAATCGATAACAAGTTTAGATTTTCATTTGGATAATTAAATCAACCTAAAATCATTGCTCAAAGTTCCTTCGTAGTAACATTAAAAAAAAAAGTGCGAAGATCATTTTGGGACGGAGGAGTATTAAACAATCAATCATAAACCAATACGACGTGATATAATCAAGATGAAGACTATACATACTCACAAGCACAAAGAAAAAAACCCAAATGACAAATGTAGTACAATCAAGATCAAAGTGTTTTACACACACATACAAAATCAAGATCAATACTTTACACAAAACTCAAGAACCCAATAGAAGAAAAAATGTAAAGAAACCAATTTTAACACACACTAGCACACACATAAAGAGAGGACATACCATGTTTGAGATGCGAGGAGAGATTCGAGCAGCAGCTTTTAGGGTTTGAGGGAGAAAAAGGTTTAGGTTTTAATAAGGTGAAAATAGTGAGGGTGTGTTTGATATAGTTAGTTGGTAAATTCAGGTTTTAGATAGAGTAATGTTAGGTGGCGATATTTTCTTGGTTACATCGATAATGGATCCGTCACACTTTAATTTAAAACACCAATAAAATTATTACACTTAGGATTTTGTGAGTAAGATTTTGGGACTTTTTTGTGTCGTGCCCTAGCATTATTCTTTTATTAGATAACCTCAAACTGGATTAGGATTCGTTTGTTCAATTCGCTGACAAAACTAAAGGGTAAAATTGGCAAAAAAATAAAATAAAAATATATGCACCAGCCGGGAATCGAACCCGGGGCTGTACCGTGGCAGGGTACTATCATACCACTAGACCACTGGTGCTTGATAGTGTTATCCTTTACCTCTATATTTATTTATTTAATACTAGCTCTGTCCTTAAATGAGTGTCCAAATTTCATTTTAAGGGACATCTGAAAATCGCAACTTTTTGTACACTTTGATGGTAAAGATTCATATATAATCTTGTAATATCCTTCCCAAACATTTAGTTTTGCACGTATAAAGAGACCGGTGAAAAAAAAACATTTAAGGACAAAGTTATGCTAAAAAAGGACATTCATTTTGGAACAAATATTTCTTGAAAATAGACACTCATTTAGGGACAGAGTGAGTAATATTTTATTAGTTTGGGTAAGTTTTCTGAATGTGATATTACAAATGAGCAATGTATATTTTCAAGTGTAATGTTCTAATTAACATGTATATATACATCAAACAGTTAAAAGAAGGCAAATGTTTTTTAAAAATGTTTTAGTAACTTGAAACCACTAATTAATTAGTACTACCTCTGTCCCTAAATGAGTGTCCAAATTCAATTTAAGGGACACTGAAAATCTCAACTTTGTTGTACAATTTGGTAGCAAATATTCATATATAATCTTGTAATCTCATTTCCAAACATTTAGTTTTGCACGTATAAAGAAACCGGTGAAAAAAATTTCAAAAAAAAACATTTAGGGAGAAAGTTATGCTAAAAAGGGACATTCATTTTGGGACAAAGATTTCTTGAAAATGGACACTCATTTAGGGACAGAGGGAGTACTATATTTATGTTAAAAGCGTTCTTTCAGTACAAGAAGTGTGGTGGAATCTAGGGGTGTAAATGGTTCGGTTTGGTTCGATCTCAGCCATTTTAGAGACCGAACCACCAGTCATCGGTTTGGGAAAATTCCAGACCGAACCGAACCACGAAAAAGTTCAAACCGAACCAAAAACCAAACCGCCGTGGTTTGGTTCGGTTTGGTTCAGACCGCGGTTCAATGATGTGGTTCAGACTGCGGTTTAGACCGTGATTCAGACTGTGGTCTAGACCGTGGTTCAAACCACTATTCAGACCGAGGTTCAAATGACAATTCAAATCATGGTTTAGACTTTGTCGAAAAGAGAAAATATGGAGGAAGAATATTTAACGAATAAATAATTTGAATGAAGTGAACACATCTCAGAATTTTGTTAACTATGTGCCTTAACAAATATAACACTTGATGAAATGAATATTGAATAAGATGCAAAATGAGATTTAAGAATGATTTAATGTAATGTATTTTTTTTTTTTAATATTTCAAAGGTGGATGTTACTTAAGATACAAAAATATGACTAATATATGCGGTCTGATGGTTCGGTCTGGCGGTTTGGTCTGATGGTTCGGTCTGGTAGTTTGGTTTGGTTCGGTTCGGTTTGGTCTGAAGGGGTCAGACCAAAAATCAAACCGAACCACGCGGTTTACCAATTTTTAAGACTGAACCGAACCACTCGTGCTTAAAAACCGAACCAGACCGTATGGTTTGGTTTGGTTCGATCTCAAACCACGGTCTGGACCGAATCATTGACACCACCCTAGTGGAATCCATATGTTAGAGTATTAAAACTCATAATGAATAATGAATTTTCATAATCATCATTTAGAAGTTTGACGCAAAATGTCACTGCCACACTCTACCTATTTTTATCCTTTCTTATAATACCTGAAGTTGTACAACACATTTTCATTAATTCAATTTCTCCCTTTTATATTCTTCATAGTTTGATTGTTATATTTACACATGTATACATTTATTCGCATAATTTCAATAAGGAAAATATTTGAATATGAACTTCAAACGAGAGTTGTATTAAATCATAAAAGACTTATGCATAGAGCTAAAAGGTACTATAGTATAACTACGAAATGAAAGACAAAATATGACACTCATCTTGGAGGTCGAGTATCAGTAAGATATTTCTATTCCTTACACATATTATATAGTATTGTACGTGCTATTTAATCACATATACATGTCGTTAAACAGTAAAATATTTGTGTTTTTAATTTCGTAATGTTAAACATTTGAAAGTTGATGATATGACAATGAATTGTTAGAGATACAGAGGAAGTAATTTAATTATTATGTAACTCTTATTCTGTTTCCTTATTCTGCTTGTATAGTTGTTTCCTAATTATGTAGGTGTCTAGAATAGTCTCCTAATTAAATCTATATTGCTTGAATATATAGCAAGCTACTATTGTATATATATCTCATGTATTTGTAACACAAGAGGGTGATTCAATGCAAATAATTTATTCCAATTGTCTTCTTACATGGTATCGAGCATAAGGTCCAATTAATTTTTTTCAACCCTACACCCCGCCGCCCTATCCTGCTGTCGATCTCACCATGGCCACCTCCTCCGATCTCATTTTCCTGCCCAACTCCGATGACCCTACTGTAAGTACCCCAATCTGAAACCAAACCAACTTTAGAGGAATTCTTAGCATCATTCAGGGATAAACTGATAGGCTAGGACCTCACTAGGATAAACTGAAAATTTCAGGACTGCTCTGGAATTAAATTTGGAAAAATTCAGAAGCTTGCCAGGCTGAGTCGTACGGATGGTTTGGGTACTAGAGGGGCCTAGCCGTACGGCTAGTTTGGGCACCCTCAGTCCCTATAAATTGAGACCCTTGCTGATCATTTCAGGGGGGGAGAAATTGTGATTAAAGAGTGGAAACTCTGCAGAATCGATAACTGAGAGAAAACCACCATATAAATTGACTGAAAAGAGAGGAAGATAGGCAAGAACCCCACCATAGGTGAAGCCTCCTTCTCCCCATCTTCTCTCCATCTCAAAATTCTTTTATTTCTTGATTATCTTGTTTATGTTCTTACATTGCTCTTTATTTTACCTTGCAAGCCTTGTCCATTCAAGCACTTTTACATTCTTGTAAGACTTATCCATTCAAGCACATATAGTGCTACATATATATACATATTGTGATCCAAATCATGAAATGACTCAAGGTGCCCTCCATCTTGGTATGAGAAGTTGTTAAAACCTAAGATGATCATGATTTGTTAGTTCCTTGTTATAAAAAGCTTAAGGATCCATTTATATGGTAAAAGCATATATATTTATGTTTATATTAAATGATCTTGCCCATGATGATCATGTTTGGGGATAAAGTCTTAATCTTTAGCATCTCCAATTTTGATTTAGCCCAAAATCCCCAAGTTTGGGTCATAAAGATTCAATATTTATGTTATATTTTTGTCCTTAAAGGATTAATCTTGCATGAAAGGGCCATTTTGATAGTAAAGTTCCAATCTTTACTCATCAAATGGTCACTTTGGTCCAAAAGGGCATGTTTGCCATCCTTCTTGATATTTCTCTAATGATTGCCTTGATCACCCTTAAATCCATGTTTTGAGGTTCATTTGATGATCAAAGAGAATAGGAATGAGTTTATTTATGTATTTTGGTTCAAACATAAACTGGAATCAGAACAGTTTGGTCCAGTTCCTGCAGAATGCTCTGTTTCTGCCTGGAACTGGACTGTTTCTTGATAAACTGTCAAAATCCCCGGGAAGACCCCTCCTAGCCGTACGGCTAAGTTGGGTCAGAGGGACTTTTTTTCTTTTCTGTCTTGTTTTTTCAATGTTTATGCAAATAAACCATTTTTCCTCTGTTAAAATGAGTAACCAGTTAAAACTACAGTTTTCCGTTAAAACACACACACACATACATGCACTTTTCGTTAACAAACATAAGGGAGACTCGGCTTTGTCCGAGGCGACTTGGGTGACGTCAAACTCTTCCCAAGTCGTAACGTGACCTCCGAACTCATTAATCTCTAACCATTTTCATTTGTTGGGTTAAAAGTTAACAAATGTGGCGACTCCGTTAAATATGTTTAGTTCCCGTGTTTGGCTTTTCTTCCTCGAGCGAACCCGTTTCGCCCCGAGGGGGAGGATCCTTACACCTACCAAGCCCTTAATCGTAGTGTCTCTTTCCCACATATTGAAACTCACACCCACAAATTACATTGCCTGGAAATCCCAAATTGAATCCTCCCTTCTCGGCCTTGACCTGTACCAATATTTGGACGGTTCTATCCCAAAACCCGAAGAACACATCACCATTCCCACCGTCGCTGCCACCGGCGACACCCTTGCCAAGGCCGCTACCACCACAATCACTCCCAACCCCTCCAAAGGGTTGGTGTATATATAAAGAGATGTTTGGATTATTATTTGTTGTTTCATGTTTTGTTATAATAATCTCCGTCCCTAGTACTTATGAAGAACTAGTATAAGTTTAATTTGATGATCATATGTATAGGATACAAGATAAACTTATGGGTATGTGTTGGAGAACATATACTGGACATGACCCAAAGATGAGGTTTATGTCATGATCAAAATGTCATAATTAAACCTCTAATAGTTATATCATTAGAATCCTACGACCTGAGATTATTGCGATCTTCCACATAATGGAAATCATGTTTGACATATTCAAACGTCACTTTTAAACAAGTGATTATAAAGGATATGATTGGCATGATCGAAGCTATGTAGGGAAGTGTAATAATTCGAGATGGGATTTATCCCTCTTTATGAGAGATATCAGGCTTGGGCCCCTCGATGAATAGTATTGATGAAATGCATGGCCGTGCTCAAATGAATTGATGTGATCGATGTCATTTGTGTTATCAAAACTATTTGGGATCGAGAAAAGTATTGGGCATTGTAAGTTGACCATTGACCATGGCTTACACTCAATGACATCGTGGACAAAAGGATTGTGATATGTTCTATAAAGGATTAACGAACTTTGATAAAGTTGTATCATTTGGGTAGTCATGATGGCCTGCTAGGGTCCACTCATGATTTATGAGAACAAAATGTGTTTGGACTCATTGCCAACTTGATATAATCCTATGGGGTCACACACAATAGAACGAATTGTTAAAAGGGCGAAAGGGATGAATTTTGGTCTGGCACGACCGTGCCAGTTAAGGAGCACGACCGTGCCGATTATAAAGCACGACCGTGCCGATTATAAAGCACGACCGTGCCAATAATCGACTAAAGGCAAGGCACTGGCGGATTGATTGGCACGGCCGTGCCAGTTTTAGGGCACGACCGTGCCAATGCTGTCTGGCCAGGAAACTTGCGGCTTAATTAAAGTGATGGGTTTAAGTTTCCTAGGTCCTTAAGGGTTAAGGACTAGGACCTATATAAACATCTTTTCACCTGCCATTAAGGATATGAAACATAGTTATTTGGAGAAACAATATTCTTGATCAAGATTGAGAATCAAGGATCAAGAAATCATAAATTCATATAGCCCTTTTAGGTCTAGAAGTCAAGATCAAGAAAGAGTTCTTGATATTTATTCGCGTGTGGATATCCATAGAGGGTGATTGCTTAATCATCTTTTTGTTCGTGTTCCTGCGACTGTGATTCAAAGAAGCGCGAAGAACGAAGATTGAAGATCAGAAAATTTTAAAGCTCCATCACGGTTAGTATTCTAAATTCAACATTGCATTAATTTAATCATCTTGAACGGATCTAGGCTTTTTTGGGTTTTATTCTGCTGTGCATGATTGTGAAAAACCCAACACAAAGGACATATTAAACAACTAAAAAGACCGTCTTCGGACTACCTCCAAAGGTACCCGCTCCATCACCAAATTCATGCAAGACATTAAAAATTGTATTGACTAATTAGCCTCCCTTGGCCGCCCCTGTCACGACCCGAAAACCCGCCTCTATTTTCAGCTAGTAAATAATTATTATTTATTTAGTTATTCATTAGTTTAATTATTTTATTATTTATGTGTGCATTTTGTGTTTCATAATATTTTATGCCTAGCATTTTAATTGATCATTTGTGCTAGTGTAGAGTTATTGGGTCTTAGTTGTTAGTGGGGAATTTGGGTTATGTGGTAGTACTAGTAGAGGGGCCTAGGTGTAACATTTCAAAATAATGTTACTAACTCCCTCCCTCCCTCTCCCTCACTTTCTCCTGCACACACACACACACACACACACACTCAATCCCTCTCTCTCTCCATTGTTGGTGAAAAGGTAAGTTTCTTCCCCTCCTTCTTCCTTCATTTTGATCATCTTTCTCTCTCTATTTCTTATTGCTCATTTTATGAAAAATGCTTAGATCGTCGCTAGGATCGTAAAGAGCTAAGAAATTTCGAATTCCGTAACCATTGATAAATTCCACGTAAGTTGCTTTTCCCCCATTTATGCTAAAAATGTTCATCTTTAACTCCATTGATGCTCTAGTTGATATATATGGCTTCTTTGGTCGATTTGGAATTTATTTGTAATTTACCCATTTTTGTGAAATTTTGATGTTTGAATCATCTCTTGAGTTGGGTACTCTAGATGTTGTTATGTGAGTCATTTTAGACTTATAAGTTGTTTTGGTACATTGGTATTATAGTAAGAAAGTTTGGTTTTTGATTGAGTTGTGTTTTGGGTAAGAAAAGTGGAACAAACCCAGAAAAATGGCCGGATTTGGTTCCTCCGGGCAAGGAGGCGCGCGCACCCTTTTTAGGGAGGCGTGCGCTCCCTCTTATACTTCAAAAGCTCAACCTTCTGATTAAGGGAGGCGTGCGCACCCTCATGTGTTTCAAAAACTCTACCTTCTGATCAAAGGAGGCGCGCGCACCTTTTAAGGGAATCAGAATAGAAGACTCTGTGCCTACTGTCAGAAGGAAGGCCATTCTGAGGATCGGTGTTGGAAGAAGCAAGGGAAGTGTATTAATTGCAGTCAGTCGGGGCACTTTGTGAAGGATTTTCCGAGGTTTAAGGGTCAACCATCGGGGGTAGGAGCTGGTGCTCCACAGGGCCAGAAGAGAGATGCAGCAGGGAAGCCTAAGGTTCAAGGAAGAGTTTTTGCTATGAACCAGCAGCAGGCTACTGATGATCCTTCAGTGATAGGAGGTACTATTTCTGTGTCTAGTGTGAGTGCCCGTGCATTAGTAGATCCAGGATCATCGCATTCATATATATCTGTGCACTTTGCTTCTTTGCTAAATGCATCATCTGAGTCCTTACCTTATGTGTTAGAGGTGTCAACTCCTATGGGAGAGTGTCTGGTGACTGATAAAGTGTTTTGTGCTTGTGACGTGCTTATTTGTGGTCATGTTTTGTGTGCGGATTTGGTAGTTCTTCCGATACAAGATTTTGACGTTATTTTGGGTATGGATTGGCTGAGCAAATATCATGCTTCAGTTGATTGTCATAGGAAGGTCGTTAATTTTTCTATCCCTGATGTGCCTAAGTTTGTTTTTGAGGCTACTCCTTTGGGTAGAAATATTCGTGTAATTTCTTATGTGAAAGCTAGGAAATTGTTGCATCGTGGTTGTGAGGGTTATTTGGCTAGTGTGCTAGATACCAAGAAAGAATCACCTGGGCTAGAGAGTGTTCGGGTAGTTAGATAATTTCCTGATGTTTTCTCTTCAGAGTACAGTATGCCGCCCGATAGAGAGATAGAGTTCTGTATAGATCTATTACCAGGTACAGCTCCAATTTCGAAAGCACCTTATAGGATGGCTCCAGCAGAGTTGAAAGAACTGAAGGTTCAGTTACAGGAGTTGCTTGATAGGGGATTTATTCGACCTAGTGTTTCACCGTGGGGAGCACCGGTTTTGTTTGTAAGGAAGAAAGACGGTTCGTTGAGGTTGTGTATTGATTACAGAAAGTTGAATCAGGTAACGGTGAAGAACAAATATCCCCTACCGCATATTGATGATTTATTCGATCAACTTCAAGGGTCAGTGGTATTTTCTAAACTTGATTTGAGGAGTGGGTACCATCAATTAAAAATTCGATCGGAGGATATTCCGAAGACTGCTTTTCGCACCCGATATGGTCACTATGAGTTCTTAGTTATGCCGTTTGGGTTGACTAACGCGCCTGCCGTATTTATGGACTTGATGAACAGGATTTTCCATCCTTATCTTGATATGTTCGTGGTGGTCTTCATTGATGATATACTTGTTTATTCCAAATCCTGAGAAGAGCACGAGCAACATTTGAGGACAGTTTTATCAGTACTCGCAAAAGAACAGTTATTCGTGAAATTTAGTAAGTGCGAATTTTGGCTCGAGAAAGTTTCATTTCTGGGGCATGTTATTTCTAAAGATGGGATTTCTGTGGATCCTTCGAAGATAGAAGCTATTGTTGATTGGAAGAGACACGAGACAGTGACTGAGATCAGAAGTTTTCTGGGGTTAGCCGGGTACTACAGGAGGTTTATAGAAGGGTTTTCGAGGATTGCTACACCGATGACTCAGTTGACCCGAAAGAATGTTCCGTTTGAGTGGACCGAAAAATGTAATAACAGTTTTGAGGAGTTGAAGAAGAGGTTGACTACCGCACCGATATTGACATTGCCTAATGGGAACGTTGACTTGGTGATTTATATTGATGCATCGAAGGAAGGCTTGGGTTGTATCATAATGCAGAATGGAAAAGTGATTGCGTATGCTTCAAGGAAATTGAGTCCGAGTGAACAGAATTATCCTACTCACGACATGGAATTGGCAGCTATCGTATTTGCTCTTCATAAGTGGAAACACTATCTTTACGGGGCGAAATTTGAGATTTTCACGGATCACAAGAGTTTGAAGTATCTTTTCTCTCAAAAGGAACTTAATAACCGACAGTGCAGATGGATGGAACTTTTGAAGGATTATGATTGTAAAATATTTTATCATCCGGGGAAGGCGAATGTTGTAGCCGAAGCGATTAGTAGAAAATCTTATGTGGCTTCGATGATGGTTCGAGTGTGGAAAATGCTTGAGGATGTTCGAGACTGGTGTCCTCGTGAATCGAGACATGGGGCTATTTTTGCGAATATTAGGGTATCTCCAACCCTAATCCAAAGAATAAAGGAAGCTCAGAAAGAAGATCCAGAGTTAGTGAAAATAATGGGTAAAATGAAAGAGAAGAACTTTGAGGATTTTTCTATCAGTCCGGTTGGAGTGTTGACATTTCGTGGTTGTTTGTGTGTGCTAGATGTTGATGGAATAAAGAGGCAAGTTTTAGATGAGGGTCATAAATCGAGATATACTATTCATCCCGGTAGTACGAAGATGTACCAAAATCTGAAACAACATTTCTGGTGGAACAACATGAAGAGGGAAATAGCTGAGTATGTATCGAAGTTGTTGGTCCCAGAGGGCAACAAGGGTATAGAACCGCTAGAGGGGGGGTGAATAGCGGTCCGAAACTTTTTCGAAAATACCCTTAAAATCAACCGAGTACTTATCAGTTTGGCCAACTGCGGTTCAAAGCACAAGAACCGAACTGATAAAATGCACAGCGGAGTTTGCGGTTTGGCCAAATATGTTAGTTAAAGAGTTGGGAAGTTTGACTCGGGTTGAGAAAACACTATGATGCAACAGAATAGTTAAACTTAAAGTTTAAAGGAAAACACAATTCATCTTTCAAGTCATTTCGTATATGGAAACAAGTTCAAGACCACAAACAAGAAAGATAAATATCAAGACAGAAAATAAAGATCAAACACACAAATTGAAGAGGTTCGTTCTTAAATGAACTACGTCCTCTACCTAGATGGTTAGTCTAGGATTTTTTAATAGCTATGAGACTTGTATTAATTTAGAGGAGGTTTTACAATATGAATCTAAACTCTAAACAATAAGTCTAACCTAAGATATAATAACAACCGGTGTTTTTGAAGTATATAATCTATGTGATCATATAAATCGGGTGTGTGTGTGAAAAGAAATCAAATGCTCTAAGTATCTAAATAATGGTTGAGCAAATGGAATTTTTTCGGTGTAAAGGCTAAGTATGAACGGTTGTTAGGCTTGAAGCTTTGATGAAGAACTGGGTTTGCAATGGAGATGGTTTGAAGATATGAATATCTGGGTTTAAATCTTTAAAGCAAACTTGAATACTTGGGAATGAATCACTTGAAGCTCAGCAACCTTCATTGTTGAATAATGGAGGCTATTTATAGGCAGAGCACCCTTGTGACCATTGGGTAAAGATTTGAATCAAATCTGAAGGGTACAGTGCTGTCGAAATCTCATTGGTTGAGCTGTCATTTTCGTCCTTGGTTTTGTCTTGTAGTCCTAGGTAGTTGTTGCACCACTACCTGACATTTGTCCTTTGTTGCAGAAAGGACTAACGGTAAACAATTCAAACTGATAGACAAACCGACATTCCTTGCAGAAACTCCAAGTTAACTTAGAGTTATTTTGACATGACATAACAACATCCTTTTACGGTCAAAAAGGGAATGTTTGTCTAAGGAATAAATGACATATCTTTATTTCTTCAATAACTGCTCTGCGGTTTCACCAAGCATAGGGGCGGTTTGAAGAATGATCTTGATGGGCGGTTTCATCAAACATGCAAATTGCAGTTTGGTGAAAACTGAAGGGCTCCATGCTGGCGGTCTCAAGATGACGGCTTGAAGCACTAAACCGCTAAAGATACAACCGAACTATACTCAGCCTAGACAATCAAAAATCTAGAAATGGACTTATCTAAAAAATTAAAGTAGAACTTCATTACATGTGGTCCTAAAGTCCATAAAAAGACACGTGGCATGGATCAATGAAATTAAGGTGGGTGTACTAACAATGAATCCTAACAGAAGTGTTTAACTTGTCAGCAGGTCAAAGCTGAGCATCAAAGACCCGCAAGACTACTTTAGCCATTAGAGATTCCGGAGTGGAAATGGGAACATGTGACTATGGATTGGATTTTGTTACGGGACTACCTCGTACCCGTAGGAAGTATGACAGTGTTTGGGTAATCGTGGATAGACTGACCAAGTCTGCTCATTTCTTACCGATTGATATTAGATACTCGATGGAAAAGCTTGCGACCCTTTATATTGATGAAATTGTGAGATTACATGGGTTACAGAAGAAAAGTAGGAAAGAATAGGTTACAGAATTCTGCTCTTCAATGGTATAAGGAAAAGGAAAATCGCTTGATTGCTTCGAATCCAATTCGTGAATTTGAATCTCCGCGAGTTTGCTTTGTCTACAAGACTCAGTCAAAGTAGTTCGTCCCCCTTCTCAAGTTCCGGAAGGTAGCTCTTTCACTTGGTCTTCCCTATTCTAAGACATCAAGACCTGCTTTGGCATCGACTTAAGCTTCAACTTAGGCACCTTCTTTAGCTTGAACTTCGACTTAGGTTTCGACTTCAGCTTCGGCATTGTTTTCTATTTCTTATTCTTCATCCTTCTTTTCTTCCTCCTTGGAGCTCCCGAATCAGATGGTTTAGTTGTTCGTGGGCTTTGCCTATATGCATTTATTTTCTTTCTTCTCTAAGGGTGGAGCATAGTGAAAAATAGAGCCCTTTAGGGAAGGTAAGCCATGTCAGGATGAGACATCACCATTCATGGATTCGGGCAATGGGACAGGTTCACTCTTATGGAGAAATCGATGTCTTACTCCACCCCTTTGAGGGAACAAGAGAACAATAGCCTGACAAACCAAAGGGTTGGGTCCGATTTGGGTCCCCCTTTTAGGTGCCAAACAGATCCCATCATTGATTTGCGATATTGATAAGGTGAATATCCAGTCTATTCAATGCTAGGCATAATGAGTCGAAGGGCCTCAAAAAATATTTTTTCGTTCTATGAACTTTAAGGTGTATGAAGTTTCATATTTGACTTTTAACCAGAACGAGAGAGACTTCATTTCACTTAGGTTAATCTAGGCCAGAGGCAGACCTACGTCAAGATAAACCCCCTTTGAAACACTTTGGTAGTGTTCCTGAATCTGAATACAAATACTGACTCAGAGCTCAACCAATCTTGGGGTAAACAGCCTCTAATGCTTATGTTTCCTTTTACTTAACTCTTGTACATAGGAAATGAGACTCAATCTTTTACTGCAAATTTATAAGCCGTTTCTTTCACTCATATAACTATCTGGTTTAGTTCATCAAACCTCGAATGATGAATCAAAATTGAAAATATATATTCAACTCATGACACTTCCGTCCTAGAAATCAAATCGATAGGGGGTTTTTGTGTCTTAACGAATCACACGTAACTTGTGCTCTTTCTGCTTATCTTACATGCTGCAAAGTCAGCATCTGAATAACCCAATAGATCAAATGAAGATTCTTTAGAGTACCAAAGTCCAAGGTTAACAGATCCACATAAATATCTAATAATTCTTTTAACAGCAATAAGATGAGATTCTCTAGGGTCAGCTTGAAATCTAGCACAAACACAAACACTGAACATGATATCTGGCCTACTAGCAGTTAAGTAAAGTAAAGAGCCAATCATACCTCGGTAGAGAGTCTGATCAACTTTCTTACCTCGTTCATCTTGATCCAAACTGCAGGCCTTTTGCATTGGGGTATCAACTGGCTTAGCGGTTTCAAGCCCAAATTTCTTGATCAAATCTTTGGTATATTTGGCTTGGTTGATAAAGATTCCATCATGACATTGCTTGATTTGGAGTCCAAGAAAGAATGTCAACTCTCCCATCATACTCATCTCAAATTTACCTTTCATAAGCTTCTCAAACTTAATACACATAGTCTCATTAGTAGAACCGAAAATAATATCATCAACATATATTTGAACTAATAATGAATGACCTTTGTGTTTAGCAATAAATAGGGTTGTATCAATTTTACCTCTAGAGAAGCCTTGTTCAATAAAAAATTTAGATAGAGTGTCATACCATGCTCTTGGAGCTTGTTTGAGTCCATACAAGGCCTTCTTGAGCTTGAAGACATGACTAGGATATTTGTTGTCTTCAAATCCTGGCGGTTGAGCTACATAAACTTCTTCTTGTAGTTCTCCATTCAGAAATGCACTCTTCACATCCATTTGATATAACTTGAATTTCTTGAAGGAGGCAAAGGCCAGGAACAATCTAATGGCTTCAAGTCTGGCTACAGGGGCAAAGGTTTCATCATAATCAATCCCTTCTTCTTGCCTATAACCTTGAGCAACCAACCTTGCTTTGTTTCTTGTTATTGTACCATTTTCATCCATCTTATTTCTGTATACCAATTTTGTTCCAATTACAGTGTGATCTCTGGGCCTTGGAACTAGAGTCCAAACTCTGCATCTTTCAAACTGATTGAGCTCTTCTTGCATTGCAGCTACCCAGCTTGGATCACTTAGAGCTTCATCTACCTTCTTCGGTTCCATCTGAGATAACAATGCGGTTGAGAACAAACTGTGGCTATCTCTATGAGTTAAGCTTCCTCTTGTTTGAAAACCAGAACTGATAGGACCTATAACATTGGTTGTTGGATGGTCTCTATGCTCATTGATTTCTGGAGGGAGGTCTTTATGAACCACTATTTCTTGAAGATTTTCCAGAGGAGGCTCTTCTTGATATTCATTGAAATCTTTATTGAAGGTGATGTTTGGAACTGGATCAACGGTTTGAATGGGATCAGAAGAGAGTGGTTCTACAGCAACACCTTCGGTTTGATTTGGAGCGGCTGGAGAACCTGATGGAGCGGTTTGGGTAGGTTGTTCATTTGCGGTTGCATGATTAGGGTAAGATGTACCTGTCTCAAAACCACTAAAATCATCAGCAACATTTGGAGCCATATGTGGCTCAAGAAGATCATGTTCATCAAATGTAACATGGACTGACTCTACAATTTTTAAAGATGTCTTATTGAAACAACGAAAAGCTTTGGAGTGTTTTGAATACCCAACAAAAATACCTTCATCGGCCTTAGCATCAAATTTACCTCGATGCTCTTTACCATTGTACAAGATGTAGCACTTGCATCCAAATATCTTGAAGAAGGAAATGTTGGGTGATCTGCCTCTCCACAATTCATAAGGACTCTTGTTGTGAACTTTGATGATTAGGGAGCGGTTCTGGGTGAAACATGCGGTATTGACATCTTCCGCCCAGAAGTATTTAGGAAGCTTTGCTTCTGCAATCATGGTCTTCCCGGCTTCAATCAAAGTCCTGTTCTTTCTTTCTACAACTCCATTCTGTTGTGGAACCCCAGCGGCAGAGAAGTTATGATCAATTCCATGATTATCACAATATTGGGCAACACCATTGTTTGTAAATTCGGTTCCATTATCTGAACGCACGGCAACAATGTCATCCAATTTCTGAGTTTGGAGCTGTCTAAAGAGAGCGGTTACGATGCCATAAGTATCATCTTTAGAGGCCATCATTTCCACCCATGTATATCTTGAATAATCATCAACCACCACAAGTGTATAGCGGTTTCCTCCTATACTGGCGGTTGGGACAGGTCCAAATAAATCCATGTGCAGCAGTTGCAAACAGCGGTTCGTTGAAGGTGCGGTTTTACTAGGAAATGACTGTTTGGGCTGCTTTCCAAGCTGGCATGCTTTACACTTCTCATCATGATGGTCAGCCACTTTGGGTAGTCCTTTTACTAGACCATCCCTGTGCAGTTTTGCTAGATACTTGAAATTCAAGTGGCTGAGCCGCTTATGCCATAACCAGCTGCTTTCACTTATATTTTTGGCTACAAAACAGAGGTCAGCAATAGAAACAATATTGCTTAAATCTATCATATAAACATCACCTGTTATGTTGCCAGTCATTAGAGTGACTCCAGATGAAGCATCTTTGATATAACGGCTAGTTGATGTGAAGATGCAGTTCATTCCTTTGTCACAAAACTGAGATATGGAGAGAAGGTTGTGCTTGAGTCCTTCTACTAGTGACACATTTTCTATAGTCACCTTTCCTCGTTTGATTGCTCCATATCCTACTGTTTCTCCTTTCTTGTTATTACCAAACACTACTGGGGGACCTTTCATTTGGATGAAACTGCAGAGTAGTTCGGAATCTCCAGTCATGTGTCGTGAGCATCCACTATCCAAATACTAGAGATCCTTTTTCTTCTTAGCAGTTCCATCCATAAAACATGAAATCTGAAAAATAAACATGAAAGGTTTTGGTCCCCCTTATTCCTTGGGTCCTAGGGTTAGCAGCTTTTTGGGACCCACACCTGTTTGACCTTAGGATTTTTACGTCCCTTGGCATTGGGTGTGAATCTTAAAAGACAATGACCAGCACTATGACCAAAATCAGCACAAATAGCACAATGAATAAATCCAGGTTTTGGTTGCGGTTTTACAAACCCTTTACTGACCTTCGGTTTCTCATGTTTTACTGGGTCAGCGGTTTTGGCTTTAACAAAGATTACCTTCTTGAGTTCAACCTTTCTCTTAGGTGCGGTTTTAGAGAAAATGATAGGAATTTCCTTAAACCGACTAGGAGCGGTTTCATCACTCAATACTTCTTTGGTTGCCTCAGCCGCTATGAATTTATCTTTCCACTTTGAATCTCTCCCAGTCTGGTTTTTAGGATACTCAAAGAAATAATTTTGCCTTTTAATTTCTTGTTTTGAGCCCTTTTTACCAGCATGATTAACCTTAGGAATTTCTTTGGTTTGTTCAGTAGGTTTCACACCACCTTCGGCACAGAGACAAGGACACTTACACCCATCATCGGTTTAAACCCCAATCCACTTTTATCTGAGGTAGGAATTTGTGAATTTAGGATTTGTTCCATGGTGACACCAGACTTAGTCCATACATCGGTCACTTTTTGAAGGTCATCCCTTTGTACGGTAAGCTCATGGATTTGGGTGAGAAGTACCTCGGTTCTGTCCTTCAGATAGCGGTTTTCATCCACAATAGTAGATATCCCAGCAATTTGGAGCTTGAGGTTTTCAATTTCCTCCTTGTGGGATTTACATACACGTTTGGATTCTTCAAGTTCCGCAGCCATTAGTTTATATGCCTTTTTAAGCACAGTGTGTTGTTGACATATAATATTAGCACGTTCTAGTACCTGGTCATCATGACTTTGGTCTGCTTGAACCTCGGGAGTATAGTTTGGGGTTGTAGGAGCTTTTCTTGATCTAGCCTCAGGAGTCTTAGGTGAAACTGACTTCATTTGTTGTTTTGGCAGTGGAAGGCTTTCGTCAATTTCAATTCTTTCTTCAAATCCCATGAGACAGAGATTGGCAGTTTCTTCATCATCACTTTCATCTGAGTCTGAACCCATCCATATCAGCGGTTGATCTCCTTGGTCAGCTACCATTCCTCTTCTTTTCACGAACTTCTTGTTGAATGGTTTCTTTGCTGGTGCGGCTTCATAGCGCGGTTTGGGACAACTTGAAGCAAAGTGACCTGGCTGTCTGCAGTTATAACAAACCAAGTCATCCCTTGTCATGGGATCTGCAGTTTTGTTGAATCTGGTTGGAGGGACAAACTTTGCTGGGCCTTTGGATGGAAATTGAGATCTATTATTTTTTTCCTGAACTTGGTGTATTTCTTCACATACAACGCAAATTCTTCATCATCCATTTCATCAAAATCAACTTGAGTAGAACTTAAGGATTGAGATCCTACACTCTGAGCATAAGAACTTTGAGGAGGAGTGTAGGATTGATGAGACTGCTGATAAGATTGATAAGATTGAGGATATGATTGATGTGATTGAGGATAGGATTGGTGAGACTGTTGGTAATACTCAGAAGGTGCGGTTTGAGGATTGTATCTAGGAACATTTTGGTCAGGAGGAGCGGATTGCAAGTGAAGGTGAGGAGTGGTTTGATGATGGTCTGGATTGTAGACAGGAGATGAGGTATTGTTGAATGCAGCTAGAGATAGTGTCTTCAATCTGCTTTCGGTTTCATGGACCTCTTCAAGCTTAAATTCAAAAACCTTCAGCATGGCATACAAGTGTCGAAGATCAAGAGCTTCCAAGTCCTTGTTGTCTTCAATGTTAGTAGTTTTGATCAGCCATTTGCTACCAAGAGCTTGCATGAATCTCATGTTCAAATCTGTATTAGAATAGACATGTCCAAGAGAAAAACACACATTAACAATATCAATAAACCTCTCATAGCATTGTCTAAGAGATTCCTTAGGATCTTTAACAAAATAGTCAAAGAGACTTCTCTGTTGATAGAGGCGGTTCTTCTTGGTATCTGAATCTCCTTCCAGAAAGTCAACTATAGCATCCCAGGTAGCCTTTGCGGTTTTGCAGTGAAGCACCTTAGAATGAGTCCTTAAGTCAATAGCTGACACTAGCATGGACATAGCTATTCCATCAAAATCCACATTGATGCGGTCTGCATCAGTTCATTCACTTTCTAACTTCTTAACTTCAGCTTCTTCTCCTGCGGTTCCTGCACGTGGATTAGCTTTCATAGGAACATATGGTCCATCAGTAACCGTGGTCCACAGTCTACGATCACATGAAATCATGTGTTTCATCATCCTATCTTTCCAAAAGATAAAACTATCTTTATCCAGAATCGGTAAGTGATTCGAATTGGATGTTTGCATCATATGGGTGTTTGTGTTTGCCATTGGATCAGCACCCAAGCGGTTAAGCTTGTAAAAACAAGTTTGGTGGATATGCTCTGATACCACTTGTTGGTCCCAGAGGGTAACAAGGGTATAGAACCGCTAGAGGGGGGGGGGTGAATAGCGGTCCGAAACTTTTTCGAAAATACCCTTAAAATCAACCGAGTACTTATCAGTTTGGCCAACTGCGGTTCAAAGCACAAGAACCGAACTGATAAAATGCACAGCGGAGTTTGCGGTTTGGCCAAATATGTTAGTTAAAGAGTTGGGAAGTTTGACTCGGGTTGAGAAAACACTATGATGCAACAGAATAGTTAAACTTAAAGTTTAAAGGAAAATACAATTCATCTTTCAAGTCATTTCGTATATGGAAACAAGTTCAAGACCACAAACAAGAAAGATAAATATCAAGACAGAAAATAAAGATCAAACACACAAATTGAAGAGGTTCGTTCTTAAATGAACTACGTCCTCTACCTAGATGGTTAGTCTAGGATTTTCTAATAGCTATGAGACTTGTATTAATTTAGAGGAGGTTTTACAAGATGAATCTAAACTCTAAACAATAAGTCTAACCTAAGCTATAATAACAACCGGTGTTTTTGAAGTATATAATCTATGTGATCATATAAATCGGGTGTGTGTGTGAAAAGAAATCAAATGCTCTAAGTATCTAAATGATGGTTGAGCAAATGGAATTCTTTCGGTGTAAAGGCTAAGTATGAACGGTTGTTAGGCTTGAAGCTTTGATGAAGAACTGGGTTTGCAATGGAGATGGTTTGAAGATATGAATATCTGTGTTTAAATCTTCAAAGCAAACTTGAATACTTGGGAATGAATCACTTGAAGCTCAGCAACCTTCATTGTTGAATAATGGAGGCTATTTATAGGCAGAGCACCCTTGTGACCATTGGGTAAAGATTTGAATCAAATCTGAAGGTTACAGTGCTGTCGAAATCCCATTGGTTGAGCTGTCATTTTCGTCCTTGGTTTTGTCTTGTAGTCCTAGGTAGTTGTTGCACCACTACCTGACATTTGTCCTTTGTTGCAGAAAGGACTAACGGTAAACAATTCAAACTGATAGACAAACCGACATTCCTTGCAGAAACTCCAAGTTAACTTAGAGTTATTTTGACATGACATAACAACATCCTTTTACGGTCAAAAAGGGAATGTTTGTCTAAGGAATAAATGACATATCTTTATTTCTTCAATAACTGCTCTGCGGTTTCACCAAGCATAGGGGCGGTTTGAAGAATGATCTTGATGGGCGGTTTCATCAAACATGCAAATTGCAGTTTGGTGAAAACTGAAGGGCTCCATGCTGGCGGTCTCAAGATGACGGCTTGAAGCACTAAACCGCTAAAGATACAACCGAACTATACTCAGCCTAGACAATCAAAAATCTAGAAATGGACTTATCTAAAAAATTGAAGTAGAACTTCATTACATGTGGTCCTAAAGTCCATAAAAAGACATGTGGCATGGATCAATCAAATTAAGGTGGGTGTACTAACAATGAATTCTAACAGAAGTGTTTAACTTGTCATCAGGTCAAAGCTGAGCATCAAAGACCCGCAGGACTACTTTAGCCATTAGAGATTCCGGAGTGGAAATGGGAACATGTGACTATGGATTGGATTTTGTTACGGGACTACCTCGTACCAGTAGGAAGTATGACAGTGTTTGGGTAATCGTGGATAGACTGACCAAGTCTGCTCATTTCTTACCGATTGATATTAGATACTCGATGGAAAAGCTTGCGACCCTTTATATTGATGAAATTGTGAGATTACATGGGGTTCCGGTTAGCATTGTATCGGATCGTGACCCGAGGTTTACTTCTAGATTTTGGAAAGCGTTACAGGCAGCTTTGGGTACAGATTTGAGATTCAGTACAGCTTTTCACCCTCAGACCGACGGTCAATCCGAGAGAACTATTCAGATTTTAGAAGACATGTTGTGAGCTTGTTCGATAGACTTTTCTGATTCTTGGGATACGCACTTACCTTTAGTGGAATTCTCTTATAATAACAGTTATCAGGCTAGCATCGAGATGGCTCCTTATGAGGCTTTATATGGTAGAAAGTGTAGATCACCCATCTGTTGGGATGAGATCGGGGAAGCGAAGATATGGGGTATTGATTTGATTCAGGATTCAGTCGAGAAAGTCAGAGTTATTCGAGATCGATTGAAGACAGCCCAGAGTCGACAAAAGAGCTATGCCGATCACCGAAGACGGGATCTTAACTTTCAGGCCGGAGACTTTGTGTTCTTGAAGGTGTCTCTGAGGTTGGTATTAAAAGGTTTGGGAAGAAGGGTAAATTGGCTCCGAGGTTTATAGGACCGTTTGAGATTTTGGGAAAAGTGGGGCTTCTTGCATATCGACTTGCGTTACCATCTTCTTTAGACCGGTTGTATAACGTCTTCCATGTTTCTATGCTTCGGAAGTATCTGCATGATCCATCTCACGTGTTACCGAGGGTACCTGAGGATATAGAACCCGGCATGTCATACCAGGAGCGACCGATTCAGATTCTTGACTCCAAAGTTCAACGGTTGAGGAATAAGAGCATAGAGTTAGTTAGGGTGCTATAGAGGAATCACAATGTTGAAGAGTCAACGTGGGAGCTTCGAGAAGAGATAGAACGGAAATATCCGTGGCTTTTTCTTTCGGGTAAGTATCTTTAAAATTCGGGTCGAATTTTCTTTAAGGATGAGTGAATGTCACGACCCGAAAACCCGCCTCTATTTTCAGCTAGTAAATAATAATTATTTATTTAGTTATTCATTAGTTTAATTATTTTATTATTTATGTGTGCATTTTGTGTTTCATAATATTTTATGCCTAGCATTTTAATTGATCATTTGTGCTAGTGTAGAGTTATTGGGTCTTAGTTGTTAGTGGGGAATTTGGGTTATGTGGTAGTAGTAGTAGAGGGGCCTAGGTGTAACATTACAAAATAATGTTACTAACTCCCTCCCTCTCCCTCACCTCCTCCCTCACTTTCTCCTGCACACACACACACACACACACTCAATCCCTCTCTCTCTCCATTGTTGGTGAAAAGGTAAGTTTCTTCCCCTCCTTCTTCCTTCATTTTGATCATCTTCCTCTCTCTATTTCTTATTGCTCATTTTATGAAAAATGCTTAGATCGTCGCTAGGATCGTAAAGAGCTAAGAAAATTCGAATTCCGTCACCATTGATAAATTCCAAGTAAGTTGATTTTCCCCCATTTATGCTAAAAATGTTCATCTTTAACTCCATTGATGCTCTAGTTGATATATATGGCTTATTTGGTCGATTTGGAATTTATTTGTAATTTACCCATTTTTGTGAAATTTTGATGTTTGAATCATCTCTTGAGTTGGGTACTCTAGATGTTGTTATGTGAGTCATTTTAGACTTATAAGTTGTTTTGGTACATTGGTATTATAGTAAGAAAGTTTGGTTTTTGATTGAGTTGTGTTTTGGGTAAGAAAAGTGGAACAAACCCAGAAAAATGGCCGGATTTGGCTCCTCCGGGCAAGGAGGCGCGCGCACCCTTTTTAGGGAGGCGTGCGCTCCCTCTTATACTTCAAAAGATCAACCTTCTGATTAAGGGAGGCGTGCGCACCCTCATGTGTTTCAAAAACTCTACCTTCTGATCAAAGGAGGCGCGCGCACCTTTTAAGGGAGGCGTGCGCACCCCCCCTTTCTCTGTTCCCCAAGTTGTCCGTTTTACGCTCAACCTTCCGGAGGCCATAACTTCTTCATCCGGACTACGTTTCAGGCGTGTAAACTATCGTTTTAAAGATCTCTTTGAGTAATTCGAGATGAGTGGGTTTATTTAATTGAGTTTCAGGTTCAGATTAGGTTGAGCTCTCTGTAAGTGTTTCATAACACAAAAACGTTTAGAATTGGTCTAAGTTTTGAGTACTATTCTAATTAACTTAAGTTAACATCGTGGAAGACCTTATTGTTCGAAATTAGTTCCTTTGTGAACAAATGTGATGAGGAATTTGATCAATTATCGTTGGGAATGTTGGAACACTTGTATGATGTGTTGTTGGTTTAATTCATCTTTTATGGTGGTTATTCGATATGGTTCCCTACTTTGGAATCATTAGTTGTTTATTTAAGCTAGTAGTTATTACTTAGCATTTATTTGAAAGTCCAGCTGGTTACTTGTGTTCGAGTCAGGCAATGGATAATGGTATAATGGCACAAGCCAAGTCCAGTATAGCATCGCCCATTGGTCCTTCTTTCCTCATCCAGATTGGCCTTGGGTGGGATGAGCTAGCTCCTTTAGTGAGTATTCTAGCTAGTCGTTCTGGGTATGACTTTGTGTCATTTCCCCTGTCCTTTGTGATATGTTACATTGTTATGGTTCCGGTACCGGGGTTTTCTCTTCAGCTATTATGCTACTATGAAGATGGTTTGATTGGTTGATTGGTTGAAGCTGCGCAGCGATCCTTATGTTCTATCAGTTTGGGAAACCTTGGCTCAATATCCTTTGTTACTTGTTTATTTCCGCTGCTATCTATTAACTGATAATTGCTAAGTGTTATGTGAGTTTTATTATTGTTTATTGCATCATAGCATGTCATGTAGTTGCATTAGTAACTTATTGAGATTTATCTCACTCCCTTTCTTTTATCTTTGTTTTTCCTTAACCCCTCCCCCAGGAGGAAAGTAATAGGACTCGCTGATCACGAGAAGGACGTCGAGGGTGTTCGAGGCTTTTTTGAGCAGGTTGTTGTTCGGTTTGCATTACTTAAATGTATAACCTTTTGGGATAGTATTACCAAACTATGACGTCATTAAGGAGTTGTAATATTTTGTGTTTTGGTGTAAGCTTGTGGAGCTGATACTAGTGGTTTAGTAATGTTATTAAGATTTGGATTTTTAAAACCGTGTATTATTATCTTTTGGTATCAAAGGAAATTTTTACTTCAGTATTTTGTGTTTTATTGTTTTAAGTCGACGTCCGGCTGGCGAGTTCCCGGCCCGCGGGGTCGGGGTCGCCACAGCCCCTTAGACCCTGACGATATTGTTGATCACATTCTTGATCAACTCAATGATCCTGAATACGATAATGTCATCTCTGCCATGCAAAACTGAGAAACTCCCATCACGTTCGATGAACTTTATGAAAAACTCATCAACCGTGAACTCACCATAAAACTCAAAGCCCGGACCTCACCCACCTTCCCCTCCTCAGTCAACACCGCTACCAAACCCTACACACAACATAATAAATCTCGTCCCTCTTCCATCCAAAATAATACCCCTCGCCCCTCAAATCAGTCCAATCAACCTCGCACGACCTACAAAGGCACGTGCTAATGGTGCTGAGAAATCGGTCACTCTCTCTCTCTTATTGTCCTGCCTTTCGCAAACAGTTCCCAAACGCCTCCGTCCCACCACCTCCCAACCGCAACCCTTCTCGACCTTCCCCCAACAACACATCCCGGTCCACCTCCCAACCCTCACTTTATGCCGCCACTACCAATCCCTCACCTCAACCCACAACTTGGCTCCTAGATAGCTGAGCCACCCATCATGCCACCAACGACCCTAATAACTTGGCACTTCACCAACCTTATGGTGGCACAGATGAATTATTCATAGGATATGGTTCCGGTCTTCCGATCTCCAACATTGGTTCTACTTCTATCCTTACTTCCCACTCAGCTTTTACACTCAATCACGTTCTTCACGTCCCCACTCTCTCTTGTAATATCATCTATATCTCTAAACTGTGTCATGATAATCATGCCTCTATTACATTCTTACCTGATTCCTTTATTGTGAAGGACACTCGTACCGGGGCAATTCTTCTTCAAGGCAAACCTAACTCCGGCGTCTATGAATGGCTTCATTCCCGTTTCGCTGTTCACTCTGCATCAGTCTCATCTACTTCAAATTGGCATCATAGATTAGGACATCCCTCATACTCTATTTTACGCACTACAGCAAAAATGGCTTTTCTCGGCACTTATTTACTAGCACTTTCATATGTGCCGCTAATTTCCGGCACTTTTGGAAAAAGTACCGCTAATTCCCGGCACTTTTTCAAAAGTGCCGCTAATTTTCGGCACTTTTTCATAAGTACCGCTAATTCCCGGCACTTTCTAATAAGTGCCGCTAAAGTAGCGGCACTTTCTAACAAGTGCCGGGAATTAGCGACACTTTTTCAAAAGTGCCGGGAATTTCCGGTACTTTTTATAAGTGCCGCTAATTTCCGGCACTTTTTTATAATGTGCCGCTAAAAACAAGATGTTTGTTTTAAAATTTTTATTTAATTTTTAAATTTAATCATATTTTTCATGTAACTTTGCTTTAATTTGTTACTTATATTAGATTTTTATGGACGACAATAATAGAAATGCCTTAATATAAGTTTTTGTTTTGTAACAAATAATTGTATATGAAACTTATAACAAAAAATGAATTAGCCTAGCGGTAGAAGGTATGCTTCGTATGCAATAGGTCATGGGTTCGAATCCGGATAAATTCAAAAATAATTTTATTTAAATTAGCGGCACTTTTAAAAGTGCCGGAAATTAGCTGCACTTTTTGAAAAGTGCCGGGAAATTTCGGCACTTCTGAAAAGTGCCGGTAAGTATTTCCGACACCACTTTTTCCGGCACTTTCAAAAGTGCCGGAAATAGCTTTTTACTTTTTTTCAATTTCCACTTTTATTGTAGTGACGTCATATTAGTAATAGTTTTCAGTTAAACATTCATATGTCTAGTCATTTTCATTGCAATTCGTGTGATTGTAATAAGAGTCATAAGTTACCTTTCTCTAATAATACCATTCGTTCTTTTGGTTCACTTGATATTCTCTACAGTGATGTTTGGACTTCTCCTCTCTATTCTCATGATGACTTCAAATACTATATAATTTTTGTTGACCATCACTCCAAATACATTTGGTTCTTACCCTCTCAAACACAAGAATGATGCACTCTCCGTTTTCTCGACCTTTAAACCTCTTGTGGAAAAACACTTTGGTCGTCCCATTAAAACCATTTACAGTGATAATGGCGGTGAACACCTTGGCCTCCGTCCACTTCTCAATTCCCATGGCATCCAACACTTGACCTCCCCTCCTCACACACCTGAACATAATGGCTACTCTGAACGTCGCCATCGCCACATTGTCGAAACTGGTCTATCTCTCCTCTCCAATTCCTCTATGCCACTCAAATACTTGACACATGCCTTCTCTACTGCCTGCTATCTCATCAATCGCATGCCCATACCCACCTTGAACCTCCATTCCCCCTACTCCATCCTTCACAACCAACATCCCAACTACCTCAAACTTCGTAGCTTTGGTTGCCTATGATATCCCTGGCTTCGCCCCTACACCACTCATAAGGTTGTTCCTCGCTCTCTCCCGTGTGTCTTTATTGGTTACTCATCCACTCAAAGTGCCTACTATTGTCTAGACCCCCTCACTCACAAAATATATACCTCTCGCCATGTCAAGTTTATTGAAACCACCTACCCATTCGCTAATACCTCCCCTCAACCCATCACCACCATTGAAGACTGGTGCACAATCTCCCTACCCATCCTACCTCCTATTCCTCGTCCCAACACCCCCCCCACACCTTGCGCCCCTGCTGATCCATTAGGTCTTGCCGGATCAGTACCACACACGACCGGACTCACTACACACCCGACCGGACCAACTACTCACAGCCCGACTAGACCAACAATTAACCTGTCCGGACCCCCTTCACCCATGTTGACTACCATTCCCAGTCCACCTGCCCCCCCCCCCCCCCCCCCCCCCCCCCTTTCTCCCAACCAGCCTTCATGTAGATTACACTTAAAAGGTTGATTTAAGTTCTATGCAACATTTGCTCAAAAAATATAAAAAAGTTCTATATGCAACATTGAGATGATAATTTTAATTTTTGTGTGAAAGTTGAGACTCATTAAACCAACCATGAGATATCTACATTTCAACCAATTCTAAAGTTGTTGAATTTTTTGATCTATTTTGCAAAAAAGATTAGGGAAATATTATTGAATAAATGACACTTTTACCCTTTGGAAAGTTTTGAAAGGAAAACTGCAATTTGGCCTAACCAGTAACCACACAACCATCATCTTTTCATCATTCAGCCAAAACTACAATCCCTCTCATCAAATCCCTAACAATGTCAATCCTGCAACTTTCTCTCTCAAATCACATACCCACACACAGTCTCTCATCATCACACTCCATTTGTGGACCCACCCACCTCTTCCTCACCCACAAATTCTCTCTCCTCACTCTCACCACTCCATGCAGACCCGCGAAATCCACAATCATTCGCATGGGCGGCGGCCCAAGAACTTTCCCCGGCGGCGTTTCGAAATGGCAGTGGAAAAGAATGCAAGCGAAGAAAGCCAAGCAGCTTCTCAAAGCGCGGCTCGCTCGTGAACGCCAGATTTACGAGATGCGTAAGCGAGCTGAGCTGAAAGCCGCCGTGTCGGAGCTTGAGCGGCCGTGGGAGGTTGTTGAGAAGGCCCCTACGCTGTTCTCGGCTCGTGCGGATGAACAATTGAAGGTTTTGGCTGATAGGTTTCAGAAGCCTGGTGGGTTTGATTTGTGGTCGGAAAAAGATGGGCCCCAGTTGTTTGAAACCGTTGATGGGGTGCCTTCTGCTAGGTTTTTTCCGAAAGGGGTTGTTCACAGTGTCAAACCTTATGGGAGAATTGGAGGGGGTGATTCCAATTCGGGTTCCGAATCAAATTCGAATAGGATGTTGGAGAACAGGGATGGAGACAGAAATGGGTATAGGAGAATTGGGGATAATTTTGGAGGGGATGGTGGGTTGAGTGCTGCTGGCTCCGGTCGGGTATTGGATAATGGCAATGGGAGGACTGGGAGAAAAGGGTATAGGAGAAATAATGAAAATTTAGATGGGAATGGTGAGTTGAATTCAGTTTTGGGGGTTTCGGAGGATGTTAATGGGTATAGGAAGATGAGTAGAGGGAGAAATTGGTCTATGAGTATCCGAGGTGGTTTATCAGATAGTGATGATGAATTGGGGGAGGTAGATTTGGGCTTTGATTTGGAGAGTGGAGATGATTGGAAAATGGGTGTGAAGAGAAATGAGTACAGTAAAATCTCGAGAAATTTGCGAAGTGGTTCTGTTAGGGAAGGAGATCATAAGGGAGAGTTCAATCGTAGTGGAAACAAGGATAGCTATAATGGTACTTTTATGAGGAAGGTGAATGGGAGAAGGCCAGGATTAAAGGATTCAAATAGTGGCGGTTTTAACCAGGAAGAAAGTGGTAGGAAGGTGAATGGAAGAAGGTCAGGATTTGGGGATTCAAGGAGTGGCCATTTTAATCAGGAAGAAAATGGAAGCAATCGTGCAATACGCAGTAGTGGTGGACGATTCAGTAGGGGGAAAGGTTCCCAGAAACTCAAAACTCCGACTTTAGAAGTGTTTGATATGAGTTTGCAAAATGATGGAAGCTACGGATTTTCAAATAGGGAAATTCCCAGGAGTAGAAAAGCAGAACAACAATGAAAAGAATGTTTCTTTGGATTTCCTGACAGAATAAAAAGTGGCTGCTCAATACTAAGGTTGTCATCTTTGGCTACTTGTGTTGGAGAAGTTTGAAGATGACCAGGTACCAACCATTGTTGTTCCCAAAATATTACACGTGTATATACAAAGTAGTATTAACTTATCATGTGAATATTGTAATTTGTATCTCTATATTCATGAAAAATGAAATTTGCTATTACTAAAGCATTCTTTTGCGTTAAAGGTACAATGAAGATAATGCTTCTTGGATCATTATGGAAAATTAAAATTTTTGTTTTCGGTAGGAGTTGTGGAGGGTTATAGGAAAAATAGGAATGTAAAAACATACCCGTGTGGACCTTATCGAGTAAGGTTTCAGATAAGGGATAGATGGGCAATTGACCAGTTGATTGGTATGGCTGAGCCCCAAATTACCTGCATTGAGAAAAGGGGAGACTTGGATTGGTCAAAGAAGTAGGTGCTGTTGTCTATGATGTATGGTCACGCAGTAGTTTATGAAAACATGGTTTCAGTAAGTTTCTCGATAGAACACAATAAACGATGCGGAGCCAAACGATATGAGGGGAAATTTGTTGACCAGAATATTCATGAATTAGGACGTGTCGAAGGATATTCCTCTGTTCCTAATAAGGCTGTCTTGCTAATAATCTGTCTGTCCCAACAAGGGCTCTAAATATTTGCTAGAGTGCAGGCTTATTAGTAAGTTGGAAGTGCTAGTAAAGGTTGGACTATTTTTTATTTTGATAATGAAACGGGCATCAGAGTTTTAAAAAATTAAAATTGAAACAATCATTAAAATTTGATTGTAACATTTGTGACTGCCCTGTATTATAACTCTAAGCACTTCACCTTTTATTTGTATATCCTTATGTACTTAGCACTTTTCTAAATATGTTCGGTAGATCATGATAATTTGTAGAATTTACTCATCATGACTACAATATAGGTTCTCAATTCCAGGCAAAGGGTATTGTGTCTCTAAATATCCTGGAATGCACTAGTAATTCTTGGTATATGGCTTGCTTATGCATTACTTAGCCTTCATAGAAGCTTTCTACACAACCTTATTGAGTCTTATAGTGCTCTATATTTCTTATCTTTCTACGCCATTCACTCTTACATTTCTGGTTAGCCTTCATTCATATAGCTCGTGTTAGAACTGAGACAAAATAAAATGCTTTAGTTGATTAAATTTTTTTGGTCCTCTGAGAATCCAACGTACTATATTCAGGGGAAAGAAGAACAAACTGACATAAAGACAGAGGTGCAAACTTTTAGTGTAAATACATTCATATGAATCACAAATGTTGGTACTCCCTCCGTCCCAAAACGAAGGTCCGAAATGCTCTTGACCAAGAGCAATTTCGGACATTCATTTTGGGACAGAGGTAATATAAGATAACTGTGATTTTCATCTGTAAGTCCTCGCTCCTGTTAGAGAGGCCGGTGGCAGAATCAAAAGAGTTAGGTCTATGGAAATAGACTATTCTCTCCAAGCACCTCATCTTCTGCTATGGAATGGACTATACCTATTTTGAATGTTTTTTGTTCTTCTTCCTGTTGAGGCGTCAAGTCGCTAATGGCCAAATGAAAGTCAAGGAGTCTGCTTCAACTTATTTGCACTTGATTCTCTTTGGTTGGAAGTGAGTCTTACCAGCCATAAGTGTTGACTCCACTATTTTTGTTCAGTTGACTCATAACATGAGTGGCTTAGTGGGCTTCTGCTACTACAATGCACATCTCTAAGTGATTGCAGCTGGAAATATTCAGTTCATATTTTTCTGTTATTTACCACTTGGTTGAAGAAAATAAGATAAGACATGAACATTTCTTTCTAAATGCGTACATTTCCCGTCCAAACTTAGCAGTTTTATGCTCAGCGATATCAAGATAGGAGAGACTGGAATGTTGTGTTCAATGATCATTTCTCCTTTTACTATTTTCTCGTGGATCATCCACTCAAAAGATGCTAGTCGAACAGTAGAATTACAACATTTCTTATTAATTGTGATTTAGTTCCTTAATTTAGTACTCTCTCCATCCCGGGAATTATGTTCCCTCTTTTACAGTTGTTATTGAACGAACTTTGAGCTATGATTTTAGGTTAATATATTTATCCTAATGAAAATCTAATAATATGTTATGATAGCATCTATAATGGTGTATCAATTACAAGTTTTACATTTTCATTAGGATAACTAATTAACCTAAAACTATTGCTCAAAATTCATTCAAATTAACAAAAAAAGGTGGGAAAATCATTCCGGGACGGAGTAAGTATTTGTTTGGAGAGAAGGCATGCGGGGGGGGGGGGGGTGATGGGGTGGGTAATTTTTGATCTTCTGTTGGTCACTTGACAACTTCCTTAAATAGTAACACAAGAACAAGTTCAATTGGATATCTAATAAATTCGACTTATAAAGCACAAATAACACTATAAACTTAGAGCCTTGGTTTTCCTTGTCACTCTTACGTTATAGAGGGTCCTTCATCTCGCCATCGAACAACTGTGATCAAAGCTCTTGTTATCATTAAGATTTTGTGATTATGGAACTATACTTGATTAAAGGTCTCATCATTTGACCGAATTATTTTTGTCGGAAAATATCAGCCATAAGTTATGAAGCCTCTAACAAATTTCTTGAACGCCTGAGTGCAAATTATACTAGACTAATAGTTAATGCTTAATACTGCTACTGCTACGTCTATTGCTACCATGTAGGGTTATCGCTACATAATACTGCTGAAATGGATCTGTAATTTTGGCATTCAAGAAGCATTTATGAGCTAGTAGTCTATTCAACTATTTTTTCCCAATCACTTGTGGCTAATTTAACTTAGCCAAAAAGTAATCCCTTTTAGTCAGTAGTAAACATATTCTGAACACTTGTTCTGAATATTGCTAGATAATATTTAGAGAAACTGGAGAAGACTCCTGTGTCAAGTCAAGATTAACATGACATGAAAAACTTTTAATTGCTTGAGATTTATGTTTTTGGTGACGAAATGAGTCAGTTATTAACTTTAAGGTTCTTTTTTTTTTTTTTTTTTTTTTCAATGGATGGAATGTTCGTTGTTTTTAGATATACCCTCATGATTTAGATTTTTCTTTGCCCATAAATGGATTAAAACATATCCCGGTGGTTTGGAAAGAGTAGGAGTTACGTGAAGCACCTTGAAAGTTTGTGTCCCCTAATCTTATGGAGGGTAAATTTTATGGAGCTATTAGTCTGCTCGTGTTTTATATATATATATATATATATATATATATATATATATATATATATATTTATTTTTTTTAGAATTTGTGGTAAAAAGAGCAACCATGTAGCAGGTTGAGGTGAAATGGTCATTCTGACTTGGCAAAACTGATTTGGAACTGCAATCACGTCTCTAAGAGTTATTGGGGTTTCTGGTCCGAAGAGCAACCACATAAAAAACTTGATAATTTCATCCCCTGGTGGTAGACCAAGTTAATTAAGTGGTAGGTTTTATTGGATTTGTACAGTTGAACCATTTTGAGAATGCTTCCCAGACACCCGAGCGGTGGAGCCTCATGCTTTGTGATATTCTTTTGCTAACCAGGCTGCTACAAATTTTGTGTTGACCCACACTTTCTTGAAATTGGAAATATTAGTCTCTCCTGGCAATAACATTTTAAAAAAAAGTACTCCCTCCGTCCCAAAATGATCTTTCTACTTTTTTCGCTGTTATTCCGAAGGAACTTTGAGCAACAATTTTAGGTTGATTTGATTGTCCTAATGAAAATAATATATATATATATATATATATATATATATAAATATATATATATACTATATATATATATATATTTATTTTTTTGGGTGGGGGGTGGGGTTTATCCTGCTAGCAAGGGGATACTTCTTAAGCAGTTATTTTGGAAACGCTTCACTGTGGAACTCAACAGTGTATTGTTAAGTGTTTCCAGTACACGTTTTCATAAACAATTTCTTATCAAGTCCCACGTGCTTATTTTCTTGTAGCGTTTCTGTTTTGTACACCAAGAACAATTTTGGAGCAATAGAGTAAAACCATATTTTGAAACAAAGGAATAAAACACATTGTCTTTTGTGGTTCAAAGCGATAAATTCTAAAGAGAAATAACTCACACCAACACCAAAAACACGCCTTCTTAAATCAAGCAAACTACATTTGGTTCAATAACATGTAGTTTATGTGCTACTTTTTCATTTTCTTCATGAAACATCATTTCTCATGATTTAGGGGAGAGAAAAACAAACATGCACTATTAGAAGAATGCAATAAGCTAGTTTTTTAACTCGCTCATTTGGTGGCATCTTAAATGTTGGGTATATCAAAGAGAAAAGTTCTCTGCTATGCTAATATCTGTTTCTGCAATAATCATTGCCCAACTTTCTGATATTGTAATTTCATGTGTATTATACTGTTTTCACCACCTTATTTGATCTTTCTAGAAGGCATTTCTGGTCCATTGTTAATAATTAGGAAGAAGAATAATCGAATTAACCCTAGGGGAACATGTCTCAGTAGTTTAGCATCACGTTCGAAAAATAAATAAACAACTGAAAATCTCATAGGTCAGTGCAGAAGAATACTTAATGGAAAAACCATAAAAGCAAAAGACTTTCTGGGAAAGATCAATAAATTTTGATTGGGTTGGTATGTACTATAATTTTATTAATATTAACAGTAAGTGGAGAATACTTTAGTAGTCTTATCCCCTTAATGTGGCATGATCTTGTTGATTTTGCTCGAGAGTGCCCTCACCACCATCAAAAGTTATACCTCTTCATGACTATCCAACCAAATCCCATTACCCGACGATGCTTTAACCATCATTTTTTTTCGACTACCTCCGTCCCAAAATGAATGTCCAAAAAAAGTTGAATTTGCTAGTGAGTACAAAGGGATCCCAACAAGAATGTCTCAACTTGGACTTTCAATTGATTTGTGAAGTGTACGATTAATCAAACATCACACCAAATCAGTTATATGCTGGGAACTCAGTTGGAACTTAAAAATAATAATATACATCTAAGATCACTAGCGTTTGTTAGTACTGTTTACCAAGTGTCGGTGGCTTAAATCCTTCTTGTAGTTCCATTGTTTGATGTATTAACTGCCGACTTAAATTATAGCCACTAGAGCTTTACTTTTGGATTGAATCCTTATGCTGATACATGACTTTGAACCATAATCTCATCCTTACACGTATATTATTATTATTTTTGTTTTGATGAGTACATATATATTATTATATTGTTCCAACAAAATCTGAATCTCAGAGCTCCAAATTCTGGGGACTCTTCTTAAAGTGTGATATTACTATAGTTAAATATTAAGCCTTTTTCATTGAGAGGGAGAGAAATCTATTTATATATATATAGATAGATATGTATACATATATTTGTATGTATGTATGTTTATATATATATGTATGTATGTATGTATGTATTTCCCAAAGAACTGTTGTGTTTCAGATGATGCATTTTTAATGTACGTGTGAAGCTACAACACAGCCTTGACATGTTTTATTGCGGTTGTATGAGAGAGCAATAAGTCCACTTCCACGGGAAGTCATACAGCGATAGGGTGGACCTTTATGAGAGTTGATTGATCTTGATGCTGATTTGGAATATCTTCCTCTTCAATGGTCCTTTGAGAATTGTATAAGTGGACAAAAACAGAGAGTCAATTTCTCATTGGCATTTTCAATTGTAGGCCAAGTGGTATGAGAACTAATTATGAGCAAGTGGAAAGGTCTGACTGGCCAATATGGCACAATCTTATACCATCACTTTCTAATGATTCCTGGAATGGACACTGATTTAACTGATTTCAATTTCTATTACCGCCCCCTGATTCATTTGTGCTCACAAAAAATTGATTCGCTATTGTTGGTATAACATGTTTTTTTCATGTTATTTCTTGTATAGATTATCACGTGAAACGTATGATTGTTACTTGTGGGTAATTGATTGTTCCAGCTTTTGACTATGACTCCGATACACCCTCCCACTCTGGCTCCCACCTCCCAACCATATGTTATCAATTCTTTCTTGACTTAGGTTATTAGATTATCTGGTGTCAGCTTTTCACCCGAAATGCATACAGTCTGAAGATTTCTGAATGGCTTCTAATGTATTTTTTTGAAATATTTTTTCCCCACTTTTTTCTTGTATTGAACTAAATTCCTTAATAGATTTTCTTTCTTGTTGATGCCCCGAAAGAGCAGAAAGAATTGCTTTTCAAATGAGCCCTTCAGTTCCTGAAATGAGAAGTGGGTAGACGATCTTTTCTTTTTTTGGGTTGGGGGGAGAGGAATAATTGATTTGGAGAACTATTCATGGTATAAAGTAGACTATATAGAATATTAGCTTTTAGTTAATTTAATCTTGTAAATGTTACATTTGATAGAGAAAATCCATTGCTAGGCACTTTAGTTTTGATTCTCATCTAATGGAGTCTTGTATTTCAAGATGTGAACTAATGCAAAATAGTTGACTATATTAGCCCATTGAAGTTACATAAGAGTGGATTAATGTTTTTTTTTTTTTTATTATTACTAGGCTATATTTGATTCTTGGTTTTGCTACTTCATAACAAGAGGTGCTTAGATTTTGTTTGTGTTTACCAAATTAATATTTGTAACTAAATTTTCTTTCTTTCTTTACTAACTTCTTTCTCCTTTTATCATATTGGACGGTATAAAAGGTATAATATGAGTTCTTTTTCGTTTCCATTTCTTCGTGAAATAAACGAATATTTGATGCACAAATGAACTCAAAAGTGGGGCAAGGCAAATAAAGATAAAGACCATGCGACTGTACTATTTTAATGATTTCTGTTCTGGATAGGGTTTACCATTGTCACTCTTTTGACTGAGTTCGTCCACAAAACTTGCTGCAGATGCTATTCCCATAGAGGACCAATTACGACTTTATCAGTGGAAAACTATGAACAATATTTTCTCTGCCACAATCATTGACAGGAAAAGTATCTTCTTATTATTTTATTCCTGGGGTCTTATTCTTAGTTCCCACCAAGTAAGATAAGCAAGAATCTCCCCTCTATATAAGGAGTACAAGGTAAAAGCTGTTACTCAAAACAACAATTTTCTTCTGAATTGGTGCATATAACTCTACAAGTGAAGGAAGATGGAGCAAATAAAGAAAGGTGAATCACTCGAAGTTGATGAACAGAAGCGGGTTCACGATTCTTCCGTGGATCATAAAGGTAGAGTACCTATTCGCTCTTCCACCGGCTCATGGAAGGCATCCCTCTTCATTATTGGTAAGTAATAAATATCTATTTTCCATATTACTTCATTATCCTCAAATACCCTTAATTTGTATTTTTGTGTATAGTTTCTGCAGCTGATGATATGAATGCTAGTATTTTATATCTCCAGTGTTGTACTTTGTTTTGTGTTTCCTGCTATTATGCAAACCATGGTCAAAGTCAACTTTTATTTAGGTTTTCTATTTGCTTTTTTGGTACATGAAATGGTTATACTGCATTAGCCTTAGCTTACACAAACTCTCTCAACGCCACATCTCCTTCTCTTTGACAAGTACTCCCTCCGTCCCTTATGCTTCAAAGATTTCTCTTTTGGGACGGAGGGAGTATAAAAACATCACTCTCCGTAATTCTTGTGCCCAATTTTTTTGAAGATCAAAATGGACGGAGGGAGTATAAGTTACCATTGGTTATGAGCCTAGGTTCTTGAAAGCAGAAGCAGTTCCTTTTTCATCACATGTGGACTTTGACAAGAAAATATCTTGACAAGAAAATATCTTTGGTTCAAAGCAGTCTATATCCTTAATTTTTTGGCTGATATGTACAGTAACTGATCCAGGTGCATGATTTGGTGGGGGTGCTGACATTACTTTTCACTATAAAAGTCTTTATATAAAGAAGAGGTTCATAATTTGTGCTGAAAAGCAATTTTAGAAAGTAAAGATTACACAAGAGACCTGACAGGCTGGCCCTGGCAAATGGATATGTTTGCATGGATACGTATTTGTCTACTCCCTCCATCCACCTATCTTACAAAAAAGGAGAGGGAACGTGAATTAAGGAAAAGTGTTTAATATTAAGATATTGTGAGTATGGATAGTGGGTTAGAGGAAAGTGGTGGTAGGGAATAGTAAGTGGATACGTGTTGTGAGTATGACAAGTACCATTTTTGAGATATAGTAATGATGACTGGGACACCCAAAATGGAATCTTTTTGTAACTTAAGCGGGGACGGAGGGAGTATGTATTATTAGGTCGGCACAATTTTTCTGATCATTTGAGGTATTATGTCATCATTGCTACTCCAAAGATATAGTGGAAAACTCATGTTTGTTCACTTTATGGAGTTTGTGAAAGAAAATATAATGGAAAGAAAATTCATAATAAAAATTTCTTAAATTGCTGTTTATATTATTTAAAAAAAGAAAAAAAATTGTAAAATTAAAATTTTCACTTTAGTTACTTTTTGTGATTAATTATTCTGTTCTCTATGATAATATTGAAAATTCAGCATGCATTTCCTTTATATGGTCTTCTCAGTTTTCTCCCTAAATCCATGAACTAGTATCACATCGGCTGGGTCGCAATCTTGTTTCATAGAAAAGGATCTAGTTTTGGAGTTTTTATTGAGGTAGACTATGTAGAATTTTAATGTTGGTTTATAAATTCTCACCAAAAAAAGAAAAAAATAGAAAAATTACGAAGAATCGATCTATGAAAAATCAGTAAATGACATCGGTGAAGTAATAAATCATTTTGACCATTTGTTGACTTGTAGATTTGTTCCTAGAAATGGAATATCACCAAATTACATCAATGATCTTTAACAAATATCTTTTTGGCAGCGATTGAGTTCAGTGAGAGGCTAAGTTACTTTGGAATAGCTACAAGTTTGATCATATACCTCACCAGAGTACTCCATCAAGATGTTAAAACAGCAGCAAAGAGTGTCAATTGCTGGACGGGTGTAACCACTTTAATGCCGTTGGTGGGAGGGTTTATTGCTGATGCTTACTTGGGTCGATTCTCCACAGTTCTTGCTTCATCATTTATCTATCTCCTGGTAATTCCAAGTCTGCCCTCGTTATTTTAGATAATAATCACAGTATAAGTCTCCCTATATGTTCCAAAGGGGTTCTTTTAATCTTACTCCCTCCGTCCCGAAAGGATAGTCTCATTTGGATTTCGATAGTCAACACAAGTGAACTTTGATCATTAAAATCCAAATGAGACTATCTTTATGGGGCGGAGAGGGAGTATTCACTAATACTTGCCCAAGCTCAGTGTGATTAGAAAACTTCATGGTTTCAGATTTCATTATCCTGTTTTACTAAAAATCTGATATGAAAAAAACTCTGATTTTTATTGATTTGAAATCAGGGCTTGCTTCTCTTAACAATGTCAAGTTTGGTACCAAGCTTGAAACCTTGTGCCTCTTCTGATCTTTGTCACGAGCCTAGAAAAATCCATGAAGTGGTCTTCTTCCTTGCAATCTACTTAATCTCGGTAGGGACGGGAGGGCACAAACCCTCTTTGGAGAGCTTCGGAGCGGATCAATTCGATGATAATAATCCCGAGGAACGAAAGAAAAAGATGTCATTTTTTAATTGGTGGAACGCTGGTCTTTGCGGTGGATTGTTGTTTGGTGTAACTTTTATTGTCTATGTGCAAGACTATGTGAGCTGGGGTGTTGCTGACATTATTCTCACAGCTGTAATGGCTTCTACAATCGTTATCTTTTGTGTTGGGAGACCTTTTTATCGTTATAGGATTCCCAAAGGAAGTCCCTTAACGCCTATGTTTCAAGTTCTTGTTGCAGCAGTTTCTAAGAGAAATCTCCCTCATCCGTCCCATCCTTCTCAGTTGTACGAAGCTCCTGTATCAGAGAAAACTCAAGAGCGGCCTCTATGCCACACCAAAAACCTCAAGTAAGTAATTCATTCTTATTCTGTACCCTTAAAAGATACCCCCTCTGTCCCGTAAGGATAGTCCCATTTGACTTTTGATGGTCAACACAAGTGAGCTTTGACTGAACAATAATATCAATTTTATCGTCACAATGAAATTCTAAAAGTTGTTATTAATAAGCCACTTAATGATTTACTAATGACAATTATTGGAATTTCACTAGGATCATTAGATTGACATTAATGTTTGGTCAAAGTTCACTTGTGTTAACCATCAAAAGAGAAGTGAGACTATCTTTCCGGGACGGAGGTTGTATAGGAATTCATTCTTATCGAGCACAATTAAAAGATGTACTAATATCCAAGTAAAAATGGAATTGCGTGTTTTCAGATTTCTTGACAAGGCTGCTATAATCGAAGACCAAGAAAACTCGAACAATCGAAAAAACCCATGGAGACTTGCAACTGTAACCAGGGTAGAAGAATTGAAGCTTATTCTCAACATGATTCCCATCTGGCTAACTTCCTTGACATTTGTGTTTGCGTAGCACAAGGTTCAACATTTTTCATTAAACAATCCGCTTTAATGGACCGGAGGCTCACAAGCACTTTCCTCCTCCCATCCGCCTCGGTTTTCGGGCTTGCCGCCGTCGGAATGATAATCTCCGTCACCCTCTACGACAAAGTCCTCGTCCCCACTTTCCGGCGAGTATTAAGAAACGAAAGAGGCATTAATATCCTCCAGAGGATAGGATTCGGTATGATCTTCTCCATCATAACTATGATAGTCGCAGCCATAGTTGAAAGAAAAGAGACTAAACGTAGTAGAAAAGATCCTTTGAAAGGTTCACAAACGATGAGCGTTTTTTGGTTGGCCCCACAGTTTTTGATAATCGGAATCGGGGACGGATTCACTCTAGTGGGGTTGCAAGAATATTTCTATGATCAAGTTCCTGATTCAATGCGGAGTTTAGGGATTGCGTTGTATCTTAGTGTTCTTGGAGCTGGAAGCTTTTTGAGTAGTTTCTTGATCACCATCGTTGATGATATAACGGATCGCACGGGGAAGAGTTGGTTTGGTAAGGATTTGAATCATAGTAGAGTTGACTATTTTTATTGGTTGCTTGCGGGTTTGACTTCTGTGAATTTGTGTGTTTACGTGGTTGTGGCACGGAGGTACTCTTATAAGAATGTGCAGACGAGGGCGGTTGTGGCGGTTGCTGATTGTGGGGATGGCGGAGAGACGGCGGCCTGATGTAGGCTGACACAGTATGTGTGTACTACTAGTAGTTTTTATGTTGAATGTTGTACGAGTAGAGTATTATTCGATATACTAGAAGAAAAAAAGGAGTTTGTATTTTTGGTATTTGTATTTTCATGTGAATGCAATGAAATGAAATGGTTATTGTTACTCTAATAAGTGTTATTATTTTTATTTTTTCTGGAAATAGGAATTTAGGAATTCGAGCTTTCAGAAATTCAAATTATGTATTTGACAACTCAATTTAAAATTAAAATTCAGCAAGATCAATTTGGGTCCGTGGGATTCCATGTTTTTCCTTCAATGACAAATCCATAGCTTAAATTGGAGTTTTCAGTTATCAAATAAATAATATGTATCCCTCCCTTTCATAAATAGATGTTCTTATTTATCATTTTGTTTGTCCTAAAAAAATAGTCTTATTCTCATAATCATTATTTAAAATCATTAAACTTCCTGAATTGCCAACCAAAGAAAAATAGGGAGAGAGTAGACGATTGAGAGTCAACCACTTTTTTTTTTTTTTTTACAAGGTCCACGCCACAATAAGACGAGAAGAGTGATCGAACCCTAGCGCTCATTGAAGGTGAGACTTGGCTTTACCACTGGACCACTTAAGTAAGGCAGCAATGAATAATGGAATAATAATTAAATTTTACTTAGTTTAGTGATGAAAATAAAATAATTTTATTAAAATGTTTAATACTTCCTCCGTCCCAAAATGATTTTCGCGTTTGACTATTCAAACTTTTTAAGGATATGAACACTTGCTTCAGTAGTCATGCTTTGTTTATGCACTTTTAAACCTAAATTGTAGAAATGGGAAGAACTTTTTGGAATAATGAAAAATGATAAATGAGAAGATCATTTTGTGGGACGGAGGGCGTAGTTAAGGTAAATATCTACATAGTTGTTGTTGATCTTGCAACATCAGAAAGCAACATCAAAAAGGTCAATATCAATATCTATTGATCAAATAACCAATTTTTTTTCCCGCTATTGATCAATATCGATATCTATTGATCAAATAACCTGGTCAAAGAGACTACTTCATCTTAATTTCACACATATACAATCATTCTTGATCAACTATTTTTTTTTTCTTTTAAAAAATACTTCATCCGTCTCGATCTAAGTTCTTATTATTATGAGTTTACACGTTTATTAAAGAATTAAGGCAAACTTAAATCAAGAATAGTAGTGAGTGGGGGTATAATTGTCCATTCACAAAGTAAGTGGGTGAAAAGTAGGTAGGTAAATGATGAGTTTTTTTGTAATATGAATTTTATTTGGACAAGATCCAAAACAATATTTATCATTTGCCATTTTAAAAAGGGAGGGGCTACCGCCACTACAACATTTGCTTATCCACTACGATTTTTGTAAATAGACACAACTATCCTTCCATATTTTAAGGAGATAATGAAATACTTTAGAGTTATATTTTACACACTACATATTTGTCCTATCCACTACATTTGCAAAATAAAAAAGCTAATTAATTATGATAATAACAAAAATTGCAATTAAAATACTTAGCTTATTTATAATGAAAGAAATTTCTAAAATAAGCATAACTATTTTTATTTTCTTTTAACATGTCTCTAATTTAAGTTATACTTATATTTTTCATCTTTCGACGACACATTTTAAAATAACCAAATCATACTACGATCTATCACAATGCATTATATTTTACATATACCTAAAACTACTTTTTACATAATACTAAAAATAATATACAAGTTAGTACTTTCCAACATACAATTTAGTATTTTTACTATCTTATAACATCATAGTAAATCCATGACTTAGTTTAATAATAATAATATTTTTAAATTATCAACATATTATTATTTAATTATATTATTATATAGTCAAAGCATTCATTAATATATTATCAGAACAATGTTATAATTTAATTATTTAATTTATAGTCCATTTTTTAACACCACCTTTTTTATCCGTTTGTCAAAAAAAGAAAAGAAGAGTGAATTTCATTGGTAACTAATGGGAATATACAAAAATAAATAATCAATAATAGCTATGTTGCAGATTTGTTTTAATAATTTTGCTAACTAATTTAAGTTTTTTTTTATTAAGTGTTTAGCTTAGAAACTTGGTTTAATATATAAAGAAGGTAAGTAATTAAGGGTGTAATTGTGGCAATACAATCGTTAATTTCCCTAAAATTAAAGACATGTAGTGGATGAGTATAAAATGTAGTGGTAATAGTCACTCCTTTTTAAAAAATAAAACAAATAAAATCTTAAACTGTGACATATCAAAAAGATCAAAAAAAAAAAAAAAAAAAACCTTAAATTAAGACAAAGTGAATATAAACTAGGGGTGATCAAAAATATTTCAGAACCGGACCGGACCAAAGGAACCGGACCAGACCAGCTAAATTCGGACCAGACCAGTACATATGGTTTGGTTCCGGTTCCAAAATATTATAGAACCAGTATATTGGTTCGGTTCTGGTTCTTGGTAAAATTATTCTGGTTAGAACCGGACCGGACCAGTTGTGCACATATGCTATGTATTGTTATTATATGTATATCTTATAGTAAATAAAATTATATACTTATTTTGTATTATAATTTTTCAAAGATCCAATTGACTATTTGTAATTTTGTACCGAACCCAAGGTTTCAAACCGGCAAACTCTAAGTCCAGACTAGTAATGCTTATTCTCACTTTTCAACGTACATTTTTCATATCGTTTCTTTTCTCGTGAATGATGGCAGCAGATTGACAACCAAGATGAGCAATATATGTTCTTTTTGTTTGTTAATCAATAGTTTTCTTATTAATACCATAGTGATTATATTTTGTGGATTGAGACCTTTAATCGTATAAGTTGACAGTACTTCAATTTTTATTTAGGTTTAATCTTGATTTATAATTAATATTAAGTTTATATTGCGTTTGATCTCGTCAATGTTGTGAGTTAATGATGTGGCGGATTTTGGACTATTTATTTCCCTAGTATTTCCTATGTTTTTCACTTATTTTGATGTACTTAGACTAGATTTGATGTAATTGAGACATTATTTTATCATTTGAGCTTTATTGTAATCCGGGGTAGAATAGTCGTTATTATTTAATTATTTCCCCGGATGTAATTTTTGGTGAGCTTCAACGTCTGTCTCGATGGTCAAGTAGTCAAAGTCAAGTCAAAGTTAACTGGCGGAAGAGTGCAGGGACCAAACTGCAAAGAACTGGGAATTTAGGGGCTGTTTGGACAATTCTGAAACTTGGAGGACTGAACTGACAATATTAAAACTTCAGGGACTGATTTGCAAAAAGTGAAAATTTTCCTCATGTGTTCCGTACAAACAAAGTGGGCGGCCGCTGGATTTAGGTTTTAGGTTTGTTTTTATTTTATTTTATTATCTTATTATTTTTTTTATTTTAGTTTTTGAATTGGGATTCTTTTTATTAGTTTTTATAATTAGTTTAGAAGGAGGTTATCAGGGGGGATCGACTTTTCTGTGAAACAAGGAGGACAGTACGTATGCTTTTCTTCTTTTCATCTTGGGTTTTGAGCTTTTTCATGGAGAACTAAAACTCCATTACTTTGGATTTGAGATCTTGATCCGGGTTTTTATTTCTATTGAGGTATTTATTTTTTCTTATCAATTCTTGTTCATAATCTTGCTTGTACCGTTTTAGATTAATTTCTAGGGTTTGTAAATCTGGCCAATTTACTTGTCCTCTTTATTGATCTTTGCTAGATTACTCGTTCTGTGCCAGAATTAGGGTTTTCATTGTAGCATCTCCACGAATTGTGTATGTGCCATAGCAATTTGGGGGAGTAGGCAAGATTAGACGATTATCTAAATTATTTTTAGAAAGCGTTCTTGATTTTAGTCTCTTAAAACTTCATCAATTAATCTTTAGACCTTTTCTCTGTGCCAGTTTAGGTTTAATTTTAATTAGGGTTTATAGTGAGTGTGCCACTGCTATAAACTATTCTGAAAGAAGAGACAGAGATTGAAATACATCTCGTAATCAAGTGAATAAGATTAAAGGAGATTAGAATTATCAGTGATATTAGAATTAAAATCCGGTGACAGTATCAAATCTGAAGTGCTTTTTAATCATTGTTTTAATCACAATTAGTTTAATTTCCCGTCTAGGAATTATTATAATCAAATCAAACCCCCAATCTGGTCAAGTGACTGTTTGCAAATAATCATCGTCTTCGTGGATCGACCCTGACTTACCCTAATTACATTATTAGTGGCCGAGTTAGGTCTAATTTAGTAGGTGCCCGACTGAGCCTACCAAATTTTGGCGCCGCTGCCGGGGAACGGTGTTATTGTTTGCGTTCTTTTTATTTTATTTTTTTTTTTTTTTTTCTTTTTTCTTTTAGTTGTTTACTTGCTATATTTCTAGTTATCTTTATTGCTTATTATCTTGTAGTGTGGAACCGTGCATGGTCCACACCGTTCTACTAACGATTTGATTGTACCATTTTGATCCAGAAATCGAAAGGTCTTTCAGGAAAGGACGACAGCAAAGTAGGAGATACAAGGCAATTTTGTTGGCTGAAGATATGGCGCAACAAGGTCGGTAACGCTGGTGCTGGTGGCGCTGGTGAAGATAATGCCGGTGGTAGACCAAGCAGTACCACCACAGACATTGAGGCAGAGGACTGCACCGAATTGGAATGAGCAACCACATGCCGTCCAATTCCCTGCCTTACCTGCCGGGGTGACATTTGAGTTGAAGCCGGGGCTACTGAATCAGCTACCGCACTTCACAGGGATGCCCGGAGAGGATCCTAATCAGCACATCTCACAGTTTGTGCAAATCTGTCAGAGTATGAAGCGGCAGCGCTTCCGATTGAGCACCTTTTGTTGAGGGCGTTTTCTTTCACACTGAAAGATAACGCGAACGGGTGGTACTATCATTTGCCACCCAATAGCATCACGACTTGGCAACAGATGAAAGAAGTATTTTTGGAAGAGTTCTTCCCCCAGGATCAGATAAATGTGATGAAGAGAGACATTAGCAATATGGAGCAGAAGGCTGATGAGACCCTATATGACTACTACAACCGCTTCCACAAGCTTTGTAGGAGTTGCCCGTATCATGGGTTTACTGAGGATCAGCTGATTGTCTATTTTCATGGGGATTGACTATTCAGGATAAACGGCTAGTGGATTCGTGCTGTGGGGGAAGTATTCTGAACAAGACTACCGAGGAAGCTAAGAGATTGATCGAGGAGCTGGCTAAGAGTACGAGGACCCATGGCAAGAGGTCTAATGTGAGACAGGTAGTAGTGCAAGCAGGTTCGAACAGTGGGGTGTCTAATAAGTTCGAGACAGATATGGAGGATCTTAAGGGTATGGTGAAACAATTGGTTCTGGACAGACACCGAAGCCTTGTGGGATTTGCTATGACATCACACACCCTACAGATTCGTGTCCGTCTCTGCAGACGGGCGAGATGGAGGATGTTAATGCAGTTGGGTTTGCGCAGCAGGGACAGAGACCGATGGGTAACACCTATAACCCCAACTGGAAAAATCATCCTAATTTCAGATGGGGTACAGGTCCAGCAGCAAAATCAGCCGGGTGGTCAGGGACAGCAGTTGGTAATCAGCAGGGTTATCAGCAGCAGCAGTACCAGGGTAATCAGTACAACTCTTATAGACCACCATATCAGCAGCAGCCACAGCAACAGCAGCAGCAGCCGCAGCAGCAGAATTCCCCAGGACAGTCTACAGAGGCATTACTGAATTCTTGGCGCAGAGTGTAAGCACCATGAACCAGAATTTTCAGCAGTATCAGCAGCGCACAGATGCGAGCATTGGTAATTTGGAAAAACAGATGGGTCAGGTAGCTGATGCAGTGGGACGGATAGAGGCTAGAGATTCGAGGAAGTTGCCATCTCAGACTGAACCGAATCCTAAGCAGAATGCATGTGCGATGACTCTTCGTAATGTTAAGGAGCTGCAGGATAAGGGTTGTGGATGAGGAAACCGGAGGCAAAGGTTGAGATTACTGAGCCAATACAGAAGGCACCAGTTCAGACAGAGACTATACCAGAGGTTAAGGCTCCTGTATATGAACCTGAAGTTCCATTCCCGGAGGCCTTGAAAGAACATCGAAAGCCGGAGCCCTGACAATGCTATTTACGATACTTTCAGAGGTTAGAGGTTAATATTCCGTTCTTGGATCTTCTTCAGACTGTCCCGAGGTATGCGAAGTTTTTGAAGGAGTTGTGTACTCTGAAGAGGAATCAGAAGGAAAGGAGTAAAAGAAGGTTAAGGTTAGTGAGCATGTGTCTGCAGTGTATCAGAGGAAAATGCCTAAGAAGTGCAGTGACCCAGGGATGTTCGTGATTCCAGTTACTTTGGGGATGCTTCTGAGCATAAGGCCATGTTGGACTTGGGGGCTTCAATCAACGTCATGCCCTATGCGTTGTTTGAACTCTTAAGTTGGGGCCACTGCAGGATACCAGAGTTGTGATACAGTTGGCGGATAGGTCTAATGCCTACCGAAGGGATTGGTGGAGGATGTTCTAGTCCGGGTTGGTAAGATGATTTTCCGGCGGATTTTTATGTTCTTGAGATGAGACGGATCCAAAGGCCCCCATACTGTTGGGGAGACCTTTTATGTCGACGGCTCGGACCAAGCTCGATGTAGCTAATGGTTCACTGTACTATGGAGTTCGATGGGCAAGTAATGGAGTTCAACATCTTTGACTCTATGAAATACCCTAAGGACTCAGAGTCTTTGTGTTTCATCGATGTGATCGAGCCATTGGTAGAGGAGGTATTTGAGGTGTCTAGTGGAGATGATGATATCAAGACCGCATTAGAGAAATGCTTTGGGGTATGCTAATTTGGAGTTTGACATCTCAGACTCGATGAAGGAAGCGGTTATGGGTCTTACAGAGAGTGCCATGTTTGCTACTGCGCCGGGTCATGGTCAGATAAAGCTAGAGGTTCCGATGGAGAAACTTGTTCCATCTATAGAGAAGGCTCGAAGCTTGAGTTGAAGGTCCTCCCTGAGCACCTTAAGTATGTATATCTAGGGTGAGGGAGAGACGCTTCCGGTGGTGATTTCTAGCAGTTTGACAGCGGACCAAGAGAAGAGGTTAATTGAGGTGATCCGGGAGAGAAAATCTGCGATTGTTGGACTATTGCCGATCTAAAGGGCATTAGTCCATCTTTATGTATGCACCGGATCAACCTAGAGGAGAATGCGAAGCCGGTGAGGCAACCGCAGAGGAGGCTTAACCCGCCAATGATGGAGGCGGTGAAGAAGGAGGTCCTGAAGCTACTACAGATGGGGATCATCTATCCCATCTCCGACAGCAAGTGGGTGAGCCCCACACAGTGTGTGCCCAAGAGGGGCGGGATCACGGTCTCCCGTAATCAAAAGGGAGAGATGGTTCCAACCCGGAGCAAACGGGAATTCGCGTGTGTATTGATCTACGGAGGCTAAATGAGGTAACTCGTAAAGACCACTTCCCCTCCCCTTTATTGATCAGATGTTGGAAAGGTTAGCCGGAAGGGCGTATTTTTGTTTTTCGACGGTTTTTCCGGGTATTTTCAAATACCTATTGCCCCGGAAGACCAAGAGAAAACTACATTTACATGCCCCTTCGGCACCTTTGCCTATCGGAGAATGCCGTTTGGATTGTGTAATGCACCTGGGACTTTTCAAACTTTTCAAATTTTCTGTCCGACTCGTTTGATGAATGCCTTGCTCATTTAGACTAGTATTGGATAGGTGCATTGAAACCAATTTGGTCTTAAATTTTGAAAAATGTCACTTTATGGTCGAGCAAGGCATTGTTTTGGGTCATGTGTGTCGAAAAAGGGTATCGAAGTTGACAAAGCTAAGATTGATGTCATTTCTTCACTTCCTTACCCGACCAATGTGCGTGAAGTCCGGTCTTTCCTTGGTCATGCCGGTTTTACCGGAGGTTTATTAAAGACTTCTCAAAGATTGCTTCACCTCTATGCACCCTGTTGCAAAAAGAGGTTGATTTTAATTTTGATGATAATTGCAAGCAATCTTTTAATGAGTTGAAGTCTAGGTTGACAACCACTCCCATTATTCAAGCACCCGATTGGTCTCGTCCCTTTGAGATCATGTGTGATGCTAGTGATTATGCCGTGGGGGCGGTTTTGGGTCAAAAAGTGGAGCGTGCCTCGCATGTGATTTATTATGCGTCTATGACCTTGAATGGGGCACAAAGAAATTACTCCACTACTGAGAAGGAGATGTTGGCGGTGGTTTTTGCACTAGAGAATTTAGGTCCTACTTGTTGGGCACTAAATCATTGTTTATACCGACCACGCTGCTCTTAAGTATTTAATGTCTAAAAAAGAGGCTAAACCGAGACTCATTCGGTGGATTCTCTTGTTGAGTGAGTTTGACATAGAGGTTAAGGGACAAAAAGGGGGCTGAAAATCTAGTTGCCGACCATTTGAGTCGCCTTGTAATGGAGGAGGACAACCTTATAAACAAGCCCCAATCCGGGTGAGTTTCCTGATGAGGTTCTTTGGGCAGTTAATTCAGTGGCCCCTTGGTATGCGGACTTGGTCAATTTTCTTGTCTTGAATAAATTCCCTCCGGGGATGTCAAAATCGAAAAGAGACAAAGTCCGTAGTGTGATGCCAATATTATGTGTGGGATGAGCCCAACTTGTGGAGGCATTGTGCCGACCAAGTCATTCGGAGGTGTATTCCCGACAGTGAGGTGTCCTCTATTCTCAAATTCTGTCATGAGTATGCGTGTGGTGGTCATTTCGGTGCGAAAAAGACCGCTAGAAAAGTCTTGGATTGTGGCTTCTTTTGGCCAACTTTGTTTCGGGATGCGGTCACTTTTTGTCAGACTTGTGATAGGTGCCAAAGGGTTGGTAATATTGGGCGCCGTGATGAAATGCCACAAACCCTCATTGTGAATTGTGAAATCTTTGATGTATGGGGGATAGACTTTATGGGTCCGTTCCCTAATTCTTGTGGGGTTTGTGTACATTTTGCCGGTGGACTATGTGTCCAAATGGGTGGAAGCCATCCCTACCCGCCACCGATGATTCAAAAGTAGTGGTCAATTCCTTAGGAGCAACATTCTGTGTCGGTTTGGGATGCCAAGGGCCATTATTAGTGATAGGGGACTCATTTTTGCAATAAGACAGTCGAAGCTCTAGTCAAGAGATATCACATCACCCATAAGGTGTCGACTGCTTATCATCCTCAAACAAATGGCCAAGCCGAGGTGTCCAATAGAGAGATAAAATCCATCCTTGAAAAAACTGTGAACCCAAATAGGAAGGATTGGAGTCAAAGGCTTGATGATGTGTTGTGGGCCTACCGGACGCATATAAGACACCGATTGGTATGTCACCATATCGATTGGTGTTTGGTAAACCTTGCCATTTACGGTGGAGCTTGAACACAAGCCTATTGGGCGGTCAAAAAGTTCAATTTGAACTTAGAGGGTTCCGGTGAGGAGCGAAAATGACACTTGAGTGAGTTGGATGAGATTAGGAGAGATGCCTATGAGATAACCTTCTTTATAAGGAGCGAGCGAAGATTGGCATGATAAAATGATCATTAGAAAGGACTTTAAGGTTGGTCAAAGGGTCCTTCTTTTTAATTCCCGTCTTCGTTTGTTCCGGGCAAGTTAGGTCTCGGTGGACCGGCCCTTATGTGGTGAGGGAGGTATCCCGTTGGGCCGTGGTAATCTCTAGTCCTAATGAGGACAAAGGATTCAAAGTGAATGGTCAACGGTTGAAACCAGTATTTTGAGAATGAAGTCGTGAATACCGCGGATTTGGAGGTGATTGAT
>JAOWBW010000457.1:981024-1010071 GCA_026119855.1 Campanula takesimana
CCATTTCGCCCAACTAAAGTTGGTCTTGCTTGTTCATAGTCTACATGATAAATGTGTTATTCCTATACTTTAAAAAAAAAAGATAGTTTAAAAGGGGTTTGGAATGTAGTGAGATAACTCCTTGGCCAATTTCAATGTAGTGAACTAGCCTTTAGTGTCATGTCCCAAAATGGTTTGGGTTGATTGCACACTTTGATAAAGATAAAAAAGAAGTAAAGATGAATAAAGATGGAGAGAAAAAGTAAGGAAAAGTACCTAAACTTCAAGTACTTCAAGAGCTTCTTTGGAGAGTGCTTGAAATCCTTTTTGAGAGAGTTTGTGTATGTGTTTTTTGTGATAAAAAAGTCATTCCCTTGGAATGGTGGAGAAGGGGTTTTTTATAGTTGAAAAGATGATGTTTTTGGTGCCAAAACAGAGTCAACATGGAGGGAATTCCCGGGCAAAATCATGTAAATTAAGCAAGGGAGGGATTCTTGGAGAGAATCTGTAACTGACGCCCAGAAGCGCGCGCCTCCAGCCGTTGGGGGGAAGGCGTGCGCGTCTGGCCGTAGAGGGCGGAGGTGCCCGACTCTGAAGAGGCATTTTTGACAGAATGGACTGAAAGTTAGAACTGTTGTTCAGTTTATCCCCCAGACTTAACGGAGTCAGTCAGGGAACTTAACGGAAGTAACAAAAACTAATGAAAACACTTAAAATAAGTAAAAACACAAAATAAAATGTGCAACCGGGGTGAGAGGTCCAAGAAGGGGTGTCTACAGTCTTACATCATACCCTACGGGGCTGAAGTAGTACAAGGCGCTACGGAGCTGAAGAAGTAGTACAAGGCCCCGGAATCTTTTTTATCTGGCATTAACTTGGAACCACAAACCCCGAGATACTATTACGGCAAAGGATAAACAAACATCTAAAGCTTTGATTCAAAATTATCTCGATTCATTGCCTCAGATAATTATGACAACTAATAGTAATATCGAGTATACTTCTTCTGTCTTACTATAATTTTGAAAATTAAAAAGAGCTTGGACACAAAAAAATATAAAAAAAAAAATTGAAAAAATGATGTGTTTTGATTTGTGAGTGTAGTATAATTAGATAAGGGAGAAAAAGTGAATGTAAATTAAGATAAGACACCCATTTTAATTGACAATATATATAAATTAAAGTGGGACGGAAAGAGGGAGTATAGTTATAGAGATTTACTTCTATATTTTATTAATGTCCCCTCTAGACCATATAAGGTTTAATTATCACTTCAAGTGCATATAAAAAATTTGAGACAGAAAAGAAACATTTCTAAAGTCGCATCATATCCAAAAGTAATTACAAACAACAATATCACCATCACACTGAATAAAGTAATTACAAAAAACAATATCACACTCCCCAATCACCCAACATCACTGAATACTCTTCGCTAACAGGAACAAATGAATTAGAAAGTTTGACTAGTCTTATCCCAACTGCATAGCCAGTAACGGGCACCAGCTCCCGTCTAATTAAGGTCCTAATTCTCATCCGCTCTAGGAGGGTAATCCTTGATGCTTATATTGCCCCACCACCAGCACATCCCCTTGGAGGGGATAAAGTTCTTCCGTTAGAATATGGGCCCGAATCAACTCCCAAGTCATTTGTCCGAAACATCTGTTTAAAAATGTCCTGGCTTCGATTGATGAGCTATACAAACAAAAACGATTACCCTCCAGTGGTTGAGCATCAACACATGTAATGGGAGACATCGCAACCATCCTTGACGCTACCATATCGATGATGGTTATGATTTGTCTCATTTGATATGGGCTGACAACAACGGGTAGAAACGCCAAAGTCACATGCGGTCTGAAAATCACATTATTAACTAGTAATCTGTTGGCCAAACTGACAACCGACACATTGCAAGCCCTCACCAACGCTTCGAACGCAGGATCAAAATACATTTCAATAGCATATTTGTTTATTCAAAAGATATTTCAGTAGCTATCATTTCTTCTCCTCCCTCTTCCTCCTCTCCACTTTTCTCCTCCTCCTCCTCTCCTCTTCACTTTCCTCCTCCTCCTCTCCCTGTCCACTTTCCTCTTCACTGTCTGAAACATCATGAGCAGACTATTGTAAGAAAGATGTAGTCTAGAACCAACTCACCAATCACCAAAAAGATTGGGGTGAAAATCAATAAACAAGAGCATGTATATCAACTAACAGTGGACACAATTAAATCATAATAAGAGATTCCAACAAATCACTTGTGATCTAATTTAAACAGTAGTGCATCCTGAAATCAGACTGTCATGCTTAGGAGAAAACAATTCAAAATTATAGATCCATTTGATCACATTCAGAACAATGTTGTGAGCACGTACCATAGTACATTTTCAAAACATTTATCATCTTTTGGGATCAAATCTTTTACGGGATACTCATCAGTTTGATTTTGTAAAACTATATTTGCAGGTCAACATTATGTAGATTTCAATGGTTATTCTCTTATTCTTCCAGTCTCAAAAACAAGAGTCTATATACACTTGTCTTTAAACTATTGTTATTCCTGATTCGTCTCCATTTTTGTGAAACTATTCCTCAAAATATGTAAACAATGATCAAATGCTTCATATATTCCAAGTAACAGAAAACAAAGCCTAATAGTGAATGAACAGTGATCGATATGAATGATTATCTTGGAATAATTTAAACTATAGCTTTTGCTCTAGTTTGGTTTCAATGCAGACATAAATGCAAATCAAGTTTGTTTCAGTTAAAAAAAAATAACAAAAAGAAAACAAGAACAGAAAAAAATTGTAGTGAAAATTAATAAACAAAAGCATTTATATCATCTAGAGTATAAACTAACTGTAGACACAATTAAATAATAATAGGAAATTCCAGCAATCAGTTGTGATCTAGCTAGCCCAAACAGTAGTGCACCCCAGGGGCCGATCCATGTGCATCTACGGGGTGTACGTGCACCAAATACTTGCTAACATTTAATCAAAAAAATTATCCATGAGTTGACTTATCCTATTGTACTTGCTGCCAATACTCCATGTAGATTGCAATGCTTATTCTCAATTACTCCAATCTCAAAAAACAAGACCACACTCTCTATGTCCATATGTCTTTAAAGAAAATCCACATTCCTGAGAATTGAAATGAAACCTTCAAAGCTCTATAGATTTTCAAGGTTTTTCCTTCTTTTGCATTTATCATATGAATGAAAACAGGACAGAAATGATCATATCTAAAGTTTTTCTCATGATTTTCATCTTAATTTTTGCTATTACATAAAAAGATAGAGAAAAGTGATTAAAAAAAAAGGGGGGGGGGGGCATGAATAGCAACAGGACCTAACATGACAGAAGCAATCCATTCTTGTTTCAAATCGAATCAAGTATATGTCTGAAACTTAGACAAACAATCTCTAAAGAAGAAAGATCTCAAAGTTACGATCCAACGTTAGAAAGATCTACATATAAGCATTTGTCAATTTCTCCGCACATTCCAAGTAACATTAAAGGAAATCTTGAAAAAAATCAACAACCAAATCATAATAGTGAATATAAGAAGATTGTTATGAATGATTATCTCGCACAAATTTAAACTACATGTTAGTTGAAACAAAACTCCATACCTGATACAGTATTATCCATCAAAGCATCAGCTCCAGTTTTCCTAACTCCATTAGTTCCGGCAGAGCTTGCCGTTGATCCCGTTACCAGCCACTGATCGCTGCCGTGTACTCGTTCCTCAACTGGCCAGTATTCCCCACTGTCACCACTTTTATTCGTGATACTGTTACTGAAGGTAATCTCCTCCTTGATATTCGTTCCGGCAGAGACTACCAGCCACTGATCTGCGCCGTGTTTTCGTCCTTTATCTGGTAGTAACCACCCATGTCCAGTACTTTGATTCCCAATGATGTTTCTGATGGTAATTGTTTCCTCCTTGCTATCTTGCTGCAATGAAATTCTCATGGTTCCAACATCTGAAAAATCAAATCCATGTATGTCAATTGTATACACCATTGAACAACTATTATGAATGTGTTCATTTAAAATCGTTTTAGGCACGCTTTGACTTAAAATGAACAGCCCTACAGATAAGTAGACACGTGTGAGAATGATTTCACTACAACCAACTCAACAATCACAGACAAAAAATGTAATAAATCAAGAAACAAAAGCATTTACAAACTAACTCTAGACACGATTGATACATAACAGGAGGTTCGAGCAATCACTTATTCCCTAATTTCTCCAATATCAAAAACAAGAACCACATTCTTAAGTCTTAGCAGAAAGTCCACATTCCTGAGAATTGAATTTAAACCTTCAAATCTATAGATTTTCAACATTTTCTGTTCTTTTGCATTTATTATATGAATGATATGAGGACAAAAATGATCATATCTAACTTTTTTTCTCATGATTTCCTCCATAATTTTCTAATAACAAAAAGAAATTGAGGAGACAGATAGAGAAAAGTGATAAAAAAAAATGAATAGCAACAGGACCTAATATGGCAGATGCAATTCATTTTTGTTTCGAATCGAATCAAGTATTTATCTGAAAGACTGAAACTTAGAGAAACAAACAATCTCTGAAGATCTCTTTATTAGCCAACATCAGTAAGATTATATATTCCAAGTAACAGAAAACAAAGCCTAATAGTGAATGAACAGTGATCGATATGAATGATTATCTTGAAATAATTCAAACTATACACTGAGTTCAAATAAACTTCATACCTGATTTAGAATGATCATTCAAAGCATCAGTTCGAGTTGCCCCAATTTCATTCACTCTGGCAGAGCTTGCAGTTAATCCGCTAGCAGCCACTGATTGGCACCATGTTGCCGTCCCCCAACTGGCCATAATCCACTGTCGGGCCGCCTCAGTGACATGACTCTGCCCTCCTTGCTATCTTGCTGCTCTGAACTTCTCAAGGTTCCAACATCTGAAAAAATATCAAATCCATATGTCAAACGTATACACAATTTGAACAACTATTATAGATGTGTTCACTTAAAGATTTTTTTGGGCACGCTTTGACTTAAAATGAACAGCCCTATACATAAGTCTACTTGTGAAAATGGTTTTCTCTAGAACCAACTCATCAATCGCAGACTAAAAAAATGTAGGGTAGCCCAGCAGTAAACGTAGGTCAAATATTTTACCCTAGTGAAGATTTAAAACATCTTACTGATATACCCTTGCAAATAGAATACAATTAAAAGTTATAGATCCGTCTGACCACATTCAGAACATTGTCCTAATCACATACCAGAGTACATTTTCGGACCATTTAGCATCTCTTGGGATCAAATTTTACGGATACTGAACCGTTTGATTCTGTAAAATTATATTTGCAGGTCAATGTTATGTAGATTGAAATGGTTATTCTCTTATTTTCTCAATCTCAAAAGCAAGAGTCACACTCTCTAAATACACTTGTCTTGAAACAAAAGTCCACATTCTTGTAAAATGAAATTCAACTTTCAAATCTCCATAGGCTTTCCCTTCCTTTTGCATACAATATTCGATACTAATATTTCTATTACAAAAAAATAATAATAAAAGATTACACAAAATTAGTACTATAATTTAAAGTGATTTCATGATTTCATTGTAATTTGAAATTATTGCTTATAAAATAGAGGAGACAGTTAGAGAATAGTGATCGTCAAAAAAAAATGCGAAAAGGACCTAACTTGACAAAAGCATTTCCTTTTTGTTTAGAATTGAAGAGGGAATTAATCTGAAACTAAGAGAAACAAAGAACCTCTAAAGAATGATCAAATTATTCACATATTCCAAGTAACAGAAACAAAGCCTAATAGTGAATGGACTGAGATGGATATGAATGATTATCTTGGACTAATTTAAAGTTTTAAACTATACATTTAGTTTTAAAAACTCCATACCTGATTTAGAATGATCCTTCAGAGCATCGCTTTGAGTTCCCACAATTTCATTCACTCCGGTAGAGCTTGCCGTAAATCCCGCTAGCAGCCACGGATTGGCACTGTGTTGTCGTCCCACAACTGGCCAGAACCCACTGTCGGGAAGCCTCACCACTGTGCCCTCCTTGCTATCTTGCTGCTCTGAAATTCCCAAGGTTCCAACATCTGAAAAATTAACAATCCATGTAAGCACATATGTCAAACATATACACCATTGAATAACTATCATGGATGTGTTCGTTTAAAGAACGTTTTAGGCACGCTTTGACTTAAAAAGAACAGCCTCACACATAAGTAGATACTTGAGAGAATGATTATCTCTAGAACCAGCTCATTAATCGCAGACCAAAAAATGTAGGGCAGCCTAGCAGTAAACGTAGGTGAATTATTTTACACTAGTGAAAATTAATAAACAAAAGCATTTATATCATGTAGAGTATAAACTAACAGTAGACACAATTAAATAATAATAGGAAATTCCAATAATCAGTTGTGATCTAGACCAAACATTAGTGCACCCCAGGGGCCGATCCATGTGCATCTACGGGGTGTAAGTGCACCCAACACTTGCTAACATTTAATCAAAAAAATTATCCATGAGTTGACTTATCCTATTGTACTTGCTGCCAATACTCCATGTAGATTGCAATGCTTATTCTCAATTACTCCAATCTCAAAAAACAAGAACCACACTCTCTATGTCCATATGTCTTTAAAGAAAATCCACATTCCTGAGAATTGAAATGCAACCTTCAAAGCTCTATAGATTTTCAAGGTTTTCCCTTCTTTTGCATTTATCATATGAATGAAAACAGGACAGAAATGATCATATCTAAAGTTTTTCTCATGATTTTCTTCTTAATTTTTGCTATTACATAAAAAGATAGAGAAAAGTGATTAAAAAAAAAGATGAATAGCAACAGGACCTAACATGACAGAAGCAATCCATTCTTGTTTCAAATCGAATCAAGTATATATCTGAAACTTAGAGAAACAATCTCTAAAGAAGAAAGATCTCAAAGTTACGATCCAACATTAGAAAGATATACATATAAGCATTTGTCAATTTCTCCGCACATTCCAAGTAACATTAAAGGAAATCTGGAAAAAAATCAACAACCAAATCATAATAGTGAATATAAGAAGATTGTTATGAATGATTATCTCGCACAAATTTAAACTACATGTTAGTTGAAACAAAACTCCATACCTGATACGGCATTATCCGTCAGAGCATCAGCTCCAGTTTTCCTTACTCCATTAGTTCCGGCAGAGCTTGCCGTTGATCCCGTTACCAGCCACTGATCGCTGCCGTGTACTCGTTCCTCAACTGGCCAGCATTCCCCACTGATGTTTCTGATGGTAATTGTTTCCTCCTTGCTATCTTGCTCCAATGAAATTCTCATGGTTCCAACATCTGAAATAATCAAATCCATGTATGTCAATTGTATACACCATTGAACAACTATTATGAATGTGTTCGTTTAAAATCGTTTTAGGCACGCTTTGACTTAAAATGAGCAGCCCTACACATAAGTAGACACTAGTGAGAATGATTTTCACTACAACCAACTCAACAATCGCAGACAAAAAATGTAATAAATCAAGAAACAAAAGCATTTACAAACTAACTCTAGAGACGATTGATACATAACAGGAGGTTCGAGCAATCACTTATTCCCTAATTTCTCCATTATCAAAAAACAAGAACCACATTCTCAAGTCTTAGCAGAAAGTCCACATTCCTGAGAACTGAATTTAAACCTTCAAATCTATAGATTTTCAACATTTTCTGTTCTTTTGCATTTATTATATGAATGATATGAGGACAAAAATGATCATATCTAACGTTTTTTTCTCATGATTTCCTCCTTAATTTTCTAATAACAAAAAGAAATTGAGGAGACAGATAGAGAAAAGTGATTAAAAAAAAAAAAATGAATAGCAACAGGACCTAATATGGCAGACGCAATTCATTTTTGTTTCGAATCGAATCAAGTATTTATCTGAAACTTAGAGAAACAAACAATCTTCTCCGCATATTCCAAGTAACAGAAATGGAAATCAGGAAAAACAAATTCAACACTCAAAGCATGGCATAATAATAGTGAATGAACGGAGATCGCAATAAATGATTCTCTCTCACTAATCTGAACAAAATGTTAGCTGAAACGAAACCTCATACCTGTTCCAGAAACTACCGTCAGAGCATCAGCTCCAGTTTCCCTAACTCCATTAGTCCCGGCGGAGCTCGTCATTGATCCCGTTACCAGCCGCTGACTAGCGTCGTGTACTCGTTCCTCAACTGGCCGGTACTTCCCACCGCCACTACTATATTTATCGATACTGTAACTGGAGGTAATCTCGTCCTTGAGATTCGCTCCGGCAGAGACTACCGGCCACTGATTTGCGCCGTGTTTTCGTTCCTTAATTGGCCGTAACCATCCGCCGGCACTACTTTCATCCCCGACGATATTTCTGATTGTGATGATTTCCTCCCTGAGATCACCCCATCGAAAACCACCAAAAACTCCGCCATCGTCGTCATTTATTAGCTTGTAGTTGTTTCCCGCCATTGAATTGGGCAGTGAAAATTGTAAGAGGAGAGAGAATGGCCCTTTTTAACTTGGTGAGAAAGCTATTATAAAATGTAAAATTGACAAATGTTGACTAACGAATAATCTAGAAGGGTTACTAATTACAGTATATGCACTATTTCAGTTACAAGTTGGTTAAGTATTCTGTTAATTTGCTAATTTGTTTGTTAGAATTCTGTTAGCGGATAAGAGATTCTATTGGTGGATAATTAGAAAGAGAGTAATTTTTTGTTACAGCTTAGTTTGAGACTGAGGGACGGGAGTATCTTGCTCTCCAAGATAATCCCGTGCCATAAATAAACTCTCACTATTTTTAAATGAATATCTAAATTTTATTTTAAAGACATTTTTTTTTTAAATTCTATCTACAATTTAATTTACTAGTAAAAAGTCATATTATTCTTGTTATCTTCTTTTTAAATATTTAATTTTGCAACTATAAAAAAAACATGAGAAAACAATTAGTAAAAAGATATTTAAGGACAAAGTTTTTTTTTCAAAGAAACATTCTTTTAAGGCAAAAAATTCTTGAAATAAACATTTATTTATATAGACAGAAAGAATACTTATTTTCATTTTAAGAATCCTATAACAAAAGTTACTAATCTAAAATGGAAACTGAAATATAGGAGTACTTGGTTATTCAATGAAACTCACTTATGGCGTGGACAATATCAAAAAAAAATAAATTACTTTCTCATATTTTTACTTTCACACTCACAATTGACAATACTACTCTAATTTGCTAATTAATAGTATTTATTTTTTCTTAATTTACACACATTCAATATTATACCACATTCATCACAAAATAAATATTAAAAAAAAAAAAAACTAAATTTCTTTTTGGGATGGAGTGCTATTTTATAAAATTAAGAGATTTCAAATTAAGACTATTATTTTTCACAAAAAGAATTAAAGCTGTCAAGGTCTCTTTTAAATTCCAAAAGGGAAATGATATTTATTTTTTATCAGTTCAAATTCTTTTTTTTTTGAAGCAAACAAACATATTTGATTAATTAGCAATTTCAATGAACATGGAGTTGGCTATCCACAAACACCGGATGCTCAACCCAAACTGTCAGTAAATCAGGCCCAAGAGATAGCAGAAAATAATGAACACAAATCAACAAGTAAGAACATAGATTTTACGTGGTTCACCAACAACCTATTGGCTACGTCCACGGGCAAAGGGAAACATATATTATTATGGTGGAGGAAAAATTACAAGAAGATGATCACACTAATCTATGTTTGCATGAACATTGATCACAAAGTTCCTAGTTATGCAAATCCCTAGATCTAGAATTATTGATCTCTATGTCATTGAATCACGCAGAGAATACTAATTTACAACTAGTATTATATTGCTAGAGACCTAAACCAAAAGACAGAAGAAGTCCTTAATTAAATCCTATAAGGATTTAATTACTTTCCTTTTTCTTCTCAAATTTGACTTCTTTTTCAAAGTCATACTCTAACACAAACAGTGGGGCTTACAAACGTTACAAATGTAAAAGAAGCCCAAGAAATACAATCGACCAAAGCATTGGCTCGACGATCAACTAAACGTACCGAGAGATGAATATGAGCACGAAACACTACTCGGTATGTTTGAAGAACGAAACATAATCTAACTTCATCATAGATTGTTTTCATGAACACACTCTTGTGAGACTTCAAAATGGATGACATATGCTTCCGCTTAAGCCCGAAATTGATTGAAAGATGAGTTGAAGACCTTCCTTCCAAACATAAATCCGAAACGTTCTTGTTCAAAGAAGAAGCAACCAAATCGACAACCAATTTATCATCCTCGTCGTGTGGTAGATTGAGAATGGCCAACATAAAAGTAATACCCTAAGTCCTCAACATAGGAGGGAAAACAACCCCCCCCCCCCCCCCAACATAGGAGGGAAATCAAAAAGCTCTCACAAGTGGAGAGAAAATCAAACAATAAAATAGAAACAACATTTAAAAAAACTACAAAGTTACAAAAGAACAAGAACAAGACCATCAAACAATTGTTTGTAATCACAATAATTACAATGTGATTACAAACAATTGTTTGAGATCAATAATAATGAATTAAATCGACAAAATTTTAGAATATTGATTTATAAAACTAAACTGAAAAAGCAAACTACCAACCCAAAGAACCAATACCTTATAGTATTAATAAACAATAAACGAGAATACTTTAATATGATATCAATTTTATCCAAAAACTATACTCACTATGTCCCAGAAAGATAGTCCAATTTGGATTTTTGATGGTCAACACATGTGAACTTTGACCAAATATTATTATCAATCTAATTATCCTAATGAAATTTTAAAATTTATCATTTGATAAATCACTTGATGATTAATCAATAACAAATTTTAGAATTTCATAAGGATGGTTAGATTGACATTTATATTTAGTCAAAGTTCACTTGTATTGACCATTAAAAATCAAAAGTGAACCATCTTTCTGGGACAGAATGAGTATCATACATTACTACACACCCTATTGCAAATGATGGGGGCATTGTTGTATTTTAGAGTTTGCCCAATTTCATCACACGAATCTAATCAAAGCCAGAAAAATGACCGGATCGGGTGGGCCAGGCTTAGAGCCTTAGACACGCCCGACCCAACCTCAAGCCCGTCAAATCCGCCCCTACGCCCTATCATAATCTTCCCAAGCCGGTCATTTCCATCTAAGGGTGTGCTAGGAATGGAACTGTTCCTCTAGGGCCCCTGATCTGAGATTTTATTACCAATAAGGAGAGGCTGAGATTAAATGCTAGATAAGGAGTTTATCTGAGATGAAAATTCCCCAAACACCCCTAAGTTCGTTTTGACCAGTCAAATCCAGTCAAATAAAAATCCTAAATACCCAAACTACCCCCACCCCCACCAAAACCCTCCCCTCTTCTCCCTCCCCTCACGCTCAGACACCAGATCTCACACACACACTCCCACTCTCTCTCTCACTCTAAAAAACGACACACACACGCTCTACGACGCCGACGCGGTCGCCGGCGCTCTTCATCTTCTCAAGCGAATAAATTCTCTCCTCTCTCTACACCTGTTGCAGCCTCTTTATCTCAGATTCCGCCGACGCCGGCGCCCAGATCTCCCAGATCTGAGTCATTTATTGACGATGCAGCCTCATTCTTTTACCTCCGGCGTAGATCTGTTTCGATAAACCAGGGCCAACAACTCCATGCCTCTTCCGATTATCTTCCCCGCTTCTCTCCGGCCACGACACCATTTCTTCCAGCTTATATGTTGCCGGCGTCGTCGTCTGTCCTTTCTCCAGATCTGACGGTAATTTCATCTCCGATGAATCCTTATCACAAAATAAATCGCTTGGATGGCTTAACGAGCGAGTGCACTCTACTCTGTATAAATAAAACCTCTGGTTATGTGCTGCTCGCAGATTTGGATACTTGTTGACTTTATCTGGAGAGTAGTGTTATGCTCATGTTATTAAAAAAAAAAATTGATGCTCTTACACATCCGAAATTTGCACAGATATGTGCGTGGATCTCTTTGTGCGATGATTTGTTGGATAAAAATATTTTTGTGTTTGTTTTGAATTTATCAATAGGAAATGTTTATTGTTTGAGTTGAAAAATAGTACTCCAAATTTGTGTTGTAATGTCTTCCTGTTTTATGAGACTTTCAAATTTATGATTGCAGCCATTTTTTGTGTTAAAATTGTAATTTTGTAGTTGATGTTAATTTACTTGAGTTTTTTGTTACTTTTGGTTTAAAATAACTCTTATAGTTAAATCATAAGAGGCGAATTTGTCTCATATAGTATCAATTATAAGAGTTGGACATTTTTCTAAAAAAATGAAAAAAATGAAAATTTTCGACTCTTATATGTTAATTATGTTAATTACGAGTAATATATAAGAATCTACACTATTAATATATAAGACTCTTTACTCGAACAAGCCTGAAAAGTCTCATGAACATGGTTTGAACCTGATCATAAGACTAAAGTCTTATTGAACCTGTTCATAAGACTTTGCTCTTATGAATAATAATGTGTATTATAAGAGCTATTTTCAGTCTCATTAAAACATGTTCATTTGAACCTGTGCTCATAAGACTAAAAGTCTTATTGAAGCTGTTCATAAGACTTTTCAATATCATTAAAACATGTTCATAAGACTTTTGACTCTTATATGTTAATTATGTGTCAGTTATAAGAGTTTGACTGCTGTTTGACAAAAAAAAATTATTATTTTTTTGTAAAAAAATGAAAAAAATATTTTTTGCAACTCTTATATGATAATTATGTGTAAGTAATAAGAGTTTGACTGCTGTTTGATCAAGTTTGACCAAATTTGACCAAAAAATTTTGTTATTTTTTTTTTTGTAAAAAGAAAAATGGAAAAAGTGAATTTTTTGACTCTTATGTGTTAATTATAAGAGTTTGACTGTTGTTTGACCAAGTTTGACTAATTTTTTTAATTATTTTTGTATAAAAAATGAAAAAAAGTAATTTTTGTAACTCGTATATGATAATTATGTGTTAGTTATAAGAGTTTGACTGCTGTTTAACCAAGTTTGACAAAAAAAATTATTATTTTTTTTGTAAAAAAATGGAAAAAGTGAAAAAAAATTTCATCTGAATTTTCTTTATTTGAGTTTGAATCTGGACTCAGGGGCCTAGAGTCCAAGCCCCGCTAGGAATATGGTGTGCTAGTTTTCAGCCAAAACGGTTACCGACCGACCATAATCCGTTTTTGGAAAACGGGAATCGTTTTTTTTTTTTCCGAAAGAGAAAACCGGAAGCGTTAAACTTTGACTTTAAACTTCTGTAGATTTGTTACCGTTTGAAGAACAAATGAAGATGGCTGGAAACTATACTAGAAAATGATACTCCATCCATCTCAGAAAAATAGTTTTTCTTTTTTCGTTGTTACTGTGAGGAAACTTTGAGCAATTATAAAGGCAACTTATAATTATGTTAATGTGAATCTAAAAATTGGTATTAATGATTTTATAATAGTGTATCAAGAACAACTTCAAAATTTCATTAGAATAATTAAAACTAGCCTTAATTATTGCTCAAAGTTCCTTCATAATAACCACGAAAATAAGAGGGCTATCATTCTGGGACAGAGGGAGTACTTCCTTATTAAAAAAATACTTTAAAGAGTTTAAATTTATTTTAAATTATTTGTTTTTTTTTTACATTATTTAGAAAATTTTACCATTGTTAATCAATTATATCTCATTTGTGATTACGATGTGTCATAATAAAAGTATTTAATTATTTTCAATGAAAACTCTCTCAAGTTCAGATTTTAAGGTAGTGATTTCGGTCGAGAGTTTCTTATTGACCTTTTAAAAAACAACAAGTTATTCAACCCGTTTTTGCCAATCGGCGAAAAGATCAGCGTAAGCTTCACGAAGTTCCTCAAAATTACCACTACTCTCCTCTTCATCCTCTGGTTTGTTGGTAATCGAAGAATAAAAGCAAATAAACCTAGAGTCAGAGGATGTAGTTTTCAGCGTGCCTACATCTGAGGCTACATCAGATTGATGTTCGTGATTGTGAGATGAAATATCAATTTCTGCAAGAAATACAGTCTCATCATCATCCTCACTATCACTTAGGGTCGCACAAAGGCTCATCCTCTTTTTCCTCAGAGTGTTGGCACACTCATTCGCATAATGACCAAAGCCTTTACAGGCTCTACATTGAATAGAATCAAGATTCTTATTGTTAAAACTACCAGGTTTCTAAATAGTACTTCCAGTATCCCCCTCAAAAATTTCAGAAGTATTTTGGCTTACTAAAGGAGTTTTATTGTTCATTTTAATCTTTAAAAATGATGTAAATTTTTTAGTGAGAAAGGCCAAATCTTCTGTATCCAAATTAGGTTTATCAATTTCTTAGAGATTTCTATTATTTCTTTAGAAACTTTAGGGGTACTAGAATTAGCATTAGCAAGAACAACACACTCAGCCTTATGTTGTTGTATAGCCAAATTCATTTCAAACATGGTTAGAATACCCACCAGTTTATTGTAACTCATGGTAGCAGTATCATGGGCTTCCTCAACAACAACAATCTTTATGTTAAATTTTTCAGTAACAGTCCTAAGCATTTTACTCACTAACCTAGAATTAGATATAGGTTCACCAAGAGAGAGACACTCATTTGAGATATCTTTAATCTTAGCTAAATAGCTTTTGATATCCTCAGTCTCAGACATTTTCAAGTTCTCAAACTTAGTCATGAGTATTCTCAATCTGGTGCCTTCACAATGTGCTTGAAGGATGCCCCAAGCAACTTTAGCAATGCTTTGATTGGAAACCAATCGGTACATGTCCTCATCAACATGACTTGATATGGCACCTAAAGCTTTGGAGTTATAATTTGCTAGGGTTATTTCTTTAGTTGTCCAGTCTTTCTCAGGTTTGTAAGTATAGACTTTTTCGCTTGAGGATTCACCCTTAGCAGCCTTACTTTCAACCTTAGGAGGTGACCACGCGACAATAATACTTACCACGCCCTCTCATCAATTGCTTTGATGTAAAGACGCATGATTTCCACAAAGAGTAATTCGTACCATCTAAAACAGGTGGACGATACTGACTTGAACTATCCATAATGACTATCCTTTCTGGATCACACTCAGTGTGATCGAGTGTAGGCTCTGGGCCAATTGAAAGTTTTGATAGCTAGGATACTCGGGAAAAAATAAAGAACTGAGACGCAGTATAGATACTGATGTGGTTACACCAGGAACTACACCAAACAGAATTTGTAGCGGAATTTAAATCAAACATGAATTATTCAACACATCTACAACAATATGCTGTAGACAACAAAAACCTCTCTTTATTAAAACGTTATGATTGATTACAATGAAAGAAATCAAGAGAAGCGACCAAAGATTAAAACACTAAACACTAAAAAACAAGTTCTATGAAGAACTTGTCTCACCAAGGGATTCTCTCACTAAAAGCACTCTCTAGAGTTGTATATCGCAGGAGAAACACTCAGAATACATAACAAATAATGAAGCCTTGGAGTCTTTTTTATATATAAATAAATCTCCACAAAATCTTGTCATATCTTGGAGATTACTCAAAGAGATCTACTCCATCTCATCCTTATATGTAGCTTTCTAATCCAAGTGAGAGATATATCTACAAAATATAAAAACATATACACCAAAAACTATATACAATTATTAGTATGTTAGTAAAATAAAAATAAATATAAAAAGATATTTCAAATCTATCCTAAGAAAGACATAAATCATAAAATTAAATATGTAAATAAAAATAAGAGCAATGCTAGGGGCACAAAACAAAGTCACAAAATTATGGTCACACAATGAGGTGACGATATTTTATTGGTTGTAGCGATAGTGGACCCGCCACACTATAATTAAAAAACACCATTAAAATCACTACACCTAGGATTTTGTGAGTGAGATTTTGTGACCTTTTTGTGCCCCTAGTATTATTCTAAAAATAAATGTGTGAAAGTATTCACACTTACATAATACTCCCTCCGTCCCAGCTCACTTGAGACTTTTTGACTAAAACTGGTCAACTTAAGGTCGGTTTGACCAACACTTTATAGAAATATTTATGTTCCAAAAAACTTTTTAAAAATTGTTATTGAGAGGATTTTTAATGGTGGTCATTTTACATTTTTTTAATTTTTGTTCGGATCATAAATATTTCTATAAAGTGTTGGTCAAACCGACCTTAAGTTGACCAGTTTTGGTCAAAAAGTCTCAAGTGAGCTGGGACGGAGGGAGTATACTCCTATATGAAATTTGCCATCAAATTGTACAAAAAGTTATGTCCCTTACATTGAAATTTTGACACTCATTTAGGGGACAACGATAATAACATATAGGATGGGAGTATACACATGAAACGACAACCGTTTATAATCGGCTCAGTTCGGCTTCAAGTATGACAATCTTCTGCCGATACCGTGCTCTAATCAGTTTATCAATTTTTCAAAACCATGCCCATCTGCTATCAGTCCAATAGGCTTATCGGTTTTCGGGCAAACGACCAATTTAACGTAGTGTCCGATTTATATCAATTAATGCAACGTAGTAGCGACTTCTTACATTGTGAAACGTACTTGAAGTAGTTGTATCAAATAATGCAAAATAATGCAAAGTTCGAACAATTTGACAAACGTACTTGAAGTAAGTTGCATCAATTAATGCACGTAGTAGAGGCTAAAAAGTTATTACGTTGCATTATTTGATACACAATAAGCAAGTACGTTGTCTATTTTCAAAAGTAAGCACTACGTTGCATTAATTGACTTTTAACACCCGGTACGTTGCATAGTTCAGTGATTTTCCCATCGGGTTTCTCATCTTTTTTCAATTTTTCTGCTCTCCCCCACTATTTCAACTTAGTTCAAATTTTAGAAAGAGATTTATTTTTTATTTCTGAGGTGAGAAGAAAGAAAAGAAGGAATTGGGACGTGCATTTGAATGAAGTTCAACAGGTCGAAGCACCATCAAATAAAGACGCTATTACATCCTCTCTTCATTCAGAAATCATTACTAGTTTTTATTTATCTCAACTCATTTAAGGATTTTGTGCCGTAATTATCTCTGTTTTCATACTACAAGTCTCAAAATATAAATGCCTATTTTAATAATGATAATACACATTATTTTAGTAAATCATATTGTAACTCAAAATGCACTCAACAACTGTTATCTTTGCTACATTATCTTGATAGAATAGAAAGAGACGAATTTAATTATACAATGAAGAGAAGAGTAGTACACTTTCTGTCTCAAAACAACTTGCACTATTATTTTTTTAGGTGTTTCATTGGTAAGTCTCACTGGGGGGTGTAAGTGGTTCGGTCTAGACTGCAGATTGGGACTGAACACCAAACCATGCGGTCTAGTTTGGTTTCCAAGTATGAGTGGTTCGATTTGGTCTCAAAAATTGGTAAATCGCATGGTTTGGTTCGGTTTGTGGTCTGTCCTCCAGATCAAAACAGATCGGACCAAACCAAACCGCGAGACTGAACCGCCAAGCCACGTATATTAACTATATATTTGTATGGTGAGTCATATCTACTTTGACTTATTATATAAACTACATTGCATTAGACCATTCCTAACTTTCGTTTTGTTTCTTATTCAATTTTTTTCCTTGTTTGTTATATTCGTTACGGCAACATTTCTCGACATTGTGTTTTATGTTCTCTTCCTTCGACGTCTTAGTGCCTATAGTTTTTTCCTTCCTCTGACTTTTCTCTTAAAATCTTTCTCTAGCATCCCTCGCTCTTCCTCCACGATCACTATTTTTTAAAAAAACTATGATAATGAGTTGTAATTTAAACCATGAACTGAATTGTAGTATGAACAATGGTCTGACTGATGGTTTCAACCACGGTTTGAACCAAACCGAATCAAGTGATTTGGTTCGATTCGGTTTGGACTTTTTCGTTGTTGAGTTCGGTATGAAATTTTCCCAAACAGATAACTAGTCGTTCTGTCTCCAAATTGGCCCAGACCAAATCAAACTGAACCATTTAGTGTTAGATCAATGTGGCTTGCAAACACAAATAATTTGGTACCTTCCATAAATAAAATCATAACTATGACATTAATATAAAGTATGGTCAAAATAGTCAATGTGTAGAATCCCTGAAATGTATTTATCTATCTTTGATGGGCAAGATGGTAAATCAACATTACTTTGGAAATGAATATGTATGGTCCCTATTTGAAGTGTCACCATGTTTACTATATAAAGGCCCCTCCATCAAGCCTTAAACATACTTGATTCTTACTTTCTCTCATCTAAATTATCTCTTCATTATTGAAAGAACTTTTGAGAGATTAAGAGACACTTTCATTTAGAAGATCATCTCCCTACATTATCTTCGACTTCATTCTTATTCTCTCTTTCAAGACATAAAGATGGATTCAACAGGTATACATTTATTATATGCTTCCGCTTCATCTCTTCCTCTTTCTCTTACTTAAATATGAGTGTGGCATTCAGGGATTAAAATTGTTCTATCAATTGGTATCAGAGCCCCGCTCATTATTTAGTTTGAGTTTGAGTTCTTGTATTAAGAAAAAGCATTAAACCGCTTTAACTTTGATTCATTTTCCCTGTTGAATCTTAAGGTTTTTTTATGTCGATTAGGGACTCTAATTCGTTAATAGAGTACTGATGATCTTCATCTAAATTAAGTAAATGGTTTGAAAAAGTTTTGTTATTTAAAAATGGTTCTTGTGAGACTATCCCTTCATAACATGGTTTTTATGTTTTTAAATGCATACCATGTGGATCTACTCACTTGATTCCACTAAGTTAAAGCAAGATTGTCCCTATATAACGTGGTTTTATGTTTTAAGTACATACCATGTGGATCTACTTGCAATTCATTAATTTTGGGAAATTTTTAAACAAAATTCAGAAGTGCAGAAAATCGCCTTGCTCGGCCGAGTCCTTTGCTTTGCTCGGCCGAGCATATGAAAAGGCGCGAACTGCTCGGCCGTGTCCTTTGTTTTGCTCGGCCGAGCAGATGAACAGGCGCCAAAATTGACATAAACCGGTTGGATCTTTGGTCGAGTCCGGTTCGGTTCTCTTGATAATCTGGTCGGGTTTTTGGCTTTGCCCGGTCGGACCAAGACCTGCACGGCCGAGCGTTTGGATTTGCTCGGCCGCGCATTGTATGTCAACAAAGGCAAAATGTTCTGATTAAAAGTGCTCGGCCGTGTCCTTTGTTATGCTCGGCCGAGCATATCAATTTTCAAACAATCTGATTTAAAGTGCTCGGCCGAGCACTTTCCTTGACTCGGCCGAGCAGTCACTGTTCACAGATTTTTTGGAAAAATTCTTATTTTCTGTACAACTTTTGTTTCCCTTGGACAAAACATTAATTTTTCAAACCTTAAAGCCCTGATTAATTATATGCTTAAATAATTTTATTCATTATTTAAATAATATTATCACCTAAGTGATTAACGTTATTTAAATGCAAAATTATTAAAGTGTTGAATGTTTAAGATATGAATGACTTGAATTTTCCAAAGAAGATCTTGACATTTGACTAACAATGGTATATCAGGCTGGAAACCTTGACTGGTCTCCTCAACCATCCGAACGGATTGGTGGAACGACTAAGGTTGAACAACGCCACGTACTAAAGAAAGTCTTAAGCATTCTTGTGATGACATATAAAATGAACATTTGGTAACTTTATTAAATGCTTAAGACTACCCAAAGGAAGATTAAGCATTTAATCAAATATTGTTCAAATTACTTGTCATCTAAAAGTAGTTATTTATGAGTCAATTCGCAATCCAAAGATTAGTTTTGATGTCATGTTAATTGCTTTATTGATGGATTTCATTTGATATAATTAATCTTTTAATTCATAATGTAGTTACTTATTATTGTTTTGTGTTCATTCTTGTTCTCGATTCCCAGATTTACTTAACGCTTCTTCTATTACTGCTGCGATGAGCACAATTCCAATGCTTAATGGGACAAACTTTAAACTTGGAAAAACAAAATTACTATGATCTTGGGCTGTATGGATATTGACCTCGCTTTTAGGGAGCCGTTTCCCATTCCTCTTAATGAAGAAAGCACCCCTGAGGACCGCTTATATTGAGAAATGGAAACGCTCCAATCGAGTAAGCCTAATGATTATGAAAAATGTTGTCCCGGAAACATTTTTGAACAGTGTTCCCGAGGACGTTGATGCTAAGACTTTCCTCGAGACCCTTGAAGAACGCTTTGCAAAAAGCGAAAAGTCGGAAACAAGTTCTACCCTAAGGAAACTTGTTTCCATGAAGTACAAGGGTACCGGGAATCTTAGGGAGTATATCTTGGAAATGCTTCACCTTTCAACACAAACTAAAAGCACTTAAGTTAGAGGTGACTGAAGAGCTCCTCGTGCATTTAGTTTTGATCTCTCTTCCTCCTCAGTTTGGTCACTTTGAGGTGACCTATAATTGTCAAAAGGACAAGTGGAACATTAATGAATTGATTTCACATGTGACACAAGAGGAAGATAGGTTGAAGCAATCTAAGGTTGAAAGTGCTCACCTAGCATCTACCTCTTCTCATGGGACTAAGAGAAGAGGGAAAGAAGTTGCGGTAACAAGCAACAAGAAGCCTAAGGGATCTAACGATCATAAAGAAAAGAAGTGCTTCTTTTGCAAGGACCTAACGCACATGAAGTATGACTGCCCTAAGTATCACGCTGGCGTGCTAAGAAAGGTATGCATGTCATTATGCTTGTATGTCTACTTGGGCTAAGTTTCAATTCCTTCATAATGGTGGTTGGATTCTGTGCAACAACTCACATTAGTATGTCTATGCAGGGTTGCCTGAATTACCGAAGACCTAGCAAGGATGAAAGATTCATCTATATGGGAGCTGGGAACCCGGTTGAAGTAATAGGCATTGGGACCTTTAGATTGTTATTAAGTACCGGATATTATTTTGTATTGAATAATACTTTCATTGTACCTTCGTTTAGAAGGAATTTAATATCTATCACTGTTTTGGACAAAGAGGGTTACTCTTGTTCGTTCGGAAATAATAGATGTGATCTTTATTTAATTCCATTATTGTTGGTACTAGTACTTATTCGAGTAGTGAAATCTTTATTTGCTTAACACTACTCAAACAATCAATGAGTCCCATAATAATGAAACTAAAAGTAAAAAGCGAAAGTTTTCAAGTGAAAATTCTTATACCTTATGGCATAGGCGTTTAGGTCATATCTCCAAAAGGAGAATTGACAAGCTTGTGTCTGAGGGAATCTTAAATAACTTGATATTCCGGATAAAGACTTTTGCATTGAATGCCTAAAAGGAAAATTTACAAACACGAAAAGGAAAGTATCCTCGAGAGCATCAAGCGTCTTAGAACTAATACATACGGATATTTGTGGACCATTTCCTACTCCTTCTTGGAATGGTCAACAATATTTTATTACGTTCATAGACGACTATTCTCGATATGGATACATTTATTTACTTCATGATAAATCTCAATCTTTGGACGTTTTCAAGTCTTTAAGGCGAAGTTGAAAATCAACTTGGGAAGACTATTAAGAACGTTAGATCCGATCGTGGTGGGGAGTACTATGGTCGGAATGACGGTTCAGGAGAACAACGTCCGGGTCCTTTTGCTCGCTACCTTGAAGAGTGTGGGATTGTCCCTCACTACACTATGCCGGGTACGCCTAGCATGAATGGTGTAGCTGAGAGACGTAATAGAACCCTTAAGGATATGGTAGAAGAAGTATGGTTTCTTGTACTTCTTTACCTCACTCATTATGGGGCGATGCTTTAAAACCGCTACTTATCTTCTCAATAGGGCTCCCTCTAAGGCTACTAACAATAAAATCCCTTATGAATTATGGACGAATAAGAAACCGTCCTTAAATCATCTTCATGTTGGGGGGATGTGTCCAGCGGAAGCTAGGAGCTTATAGGCCTAACGAAGAAAAACTGGACGCTAAGACAGTTAGTTGCTACTTTGTAGGGTATGCCGAAAGATCAAGGGGCTATAAATTTTACAACCCGAAAACTAGAACGTTTTTGAAACGGGAAATGCTAGGTTCTTTGAGGATGTTGAGTTTAGAGGGGAAATTAGGAATAATAATTTTGAATTAAGGAAGAGGAATCCATTTCTATACCTCTTCCCTTAGTAGTTCCAATTGGAAATCAAGTACTTGTACCTGAAATTCAAGAGGAACAAATTCAAAATATTGACTCCCCTATAAATATTGAACAACATGAAAATGTTGATCAAAATGAGGAAATTCAACAACCTCAAATGAGGAAGAACCAGTGCCTTTAAGAAGATCAAATAGAGTAAGAAGAAGTGCCATCTCGGATGATTATGAGGTGTATCTAGCCGAGAATGAAGGACACTTAGGTTTAGTGGGAGATGAGCCTCTCACCTTCCATCAAGCCATTAAAGGTCCTAATTCTCATAAGTGGATCAATGCCATTAATGAAGAGTTAAAATCTATGAAAGACAATGACGTTTGGGATCTTGTCCCATTACCGAAGGATGTGAAACCGATTGGTTGTAAATGGATATTTAAAACCAAAAGGGATTCACAAGGTAATGTGGAAAGACATAAGGCTCGTCTTGTTGCCAAGGTTTCACTCAAAAGGAAGGTATTGACTACAAAGAAACATTCTCTCCGGTGTCTTCTAAAAACTCCTTTAGGATCATTATGGCTTTAGTGGCACATTATGACCTTGAGCTTCATCAAATGGATGTAAAAACAGCTTTTCTCAATGGAGACATTGAGGAAACCATCTATATGAAGAAACCAGAAATGGTGGATGATTTGGAACAAACTAATCATTTAGTTTGTAAACTTAAGAAATCCATTTATGGGCTCAAGCAAGCTTCCATCAATGGTATCTCAAATTTAACCAAGTAATTCTTTCATTTGGCTTTGAAATGAATATTGGTGAAGATTGTATATACCATAAGTTCAGTGGGAGTAAGTTTATATTCTTAGTCTTATATGTGGATGATATTTTGCTAGCTAGTAATGATATAAACCTTCTTAAAGACACTAAGAAATTTCTTTCAAAGAAATTTGAAATGAAAGATCTTGGAGAGGCATCTTTTGTATTAGGAATCCAAATACACCGTGATCGCTCACGAGGTACTTTAGGATTATCACAAAAGGCCTATATAGAGAAGGTATTACAAAGGTTTAGCATGCAAACTGTAAAAACCACATGACACCTCCTGTGTTCTAAAGGAGATAAATTCAGTCTTAATCAATGCCAAAAACAATTTTGAAACCAAGTATATAGGAAAACATCCCTTATGCATCAGCAGTAGGAAGCTTAATGTATGCTCAAGTCTGTACTCGTCCAGACTTAGCTTTTATTGTTGGAATGCTTTGTCGATACCAAAGCAATCCGGGGAGAGAACATTGGGTCGCAGCCAAAAGAGTGATGCGGTATTTACAAAACACCAAGGACTACATGCTTACATATTCAAAGTCGGATCATCTCGAGATCATTGGGTATTCGATTCGACTTTGCTGGATGCCAAGACAGCCGTAAATCAACGTCTGGTTATGTCTTCACATTAGCCGGTGGAGCCATTTCTTGGAGAAGTGCCAAGCAGACCTCGTTACTTCCTCCACCATGGAAGCCGAGTTCGTTGCTTGTTCGAGGCATCCAATCAAGCTATATGGCTGCGTAAATTCACTGAGGGACTGCGTATTGTTGATAGTGTCGAAAGACCTATTAAGCTTTATTGTGACAATAGGGCAGCGGTCTTGTACTCAACAATAACAAGAGCTCGTCAAAGTCTAAACACATTGACATAAATTTCTTGTTGTAAGAGAGAGGGTACGAAATGAACAAATAGAAATACAACTTATTGTACAAACTCTATGTTAGCGGATCCGTTTACTAAAGCGTTATCACCTTTAGTGTTTCACGAGCATGTTGCTCATATGGGTGTAACAACTTTTGATAACATTTAATATAGTGGGAGAGTTATGTTGTTTTCTTCAATTTTATTGTTCTATTATTATTTAAAGTTTGATCTCATTTGGTTAAGTTGGACTAGTGGAAGAATATGTATATATTCATTAAGATCCATGCTACACATCCATACTTTTGATCTATGTTATTTAGTTGAATTAGTATATGTAATTATAGTGGTTTAGTTGCGAATCAATTACAACGACTGCCCCTTTAGTTCTATACTTGTATGGCTAATGGACGAGATTGTTATAAGTGATAACAAAGGCACATTTGGGTATCATTATGTTGTACTTATGATTTAAAGGAAGAAATTTGTTTTCAACCCAAGTGGGAGATTGTTAGATCAATGTGCTTGCAAACACAAATAATTTGGTACCTTCCATAAATAAAATCATAACTATGACATTAATATAAAGTATGGTCAAAATAGTCAATGTGTAGAATCCCTGAAAAATGTTATTTATCTATCTTTGATGGGCAAGATGGTAAATCAACATTACTTTGGAAATGAATAGGTATGGTCCCTATTTGAAGTGTCACCATGTTTACTATATAAAGGCCCCTCCATCAAGCCTTAAACATACTTGATTCTTACTTTCTCTCATCTAAATTATCTCTTCATTATTGAAAGAACTTTTGAGAGATTAAGAGACACTTTCATTAGAAGATCATCTCCCTACATTATCTTCGACTTCATTCTTATTCCCTTTCAAGACATAAAGATGGATTCAACAGGTATACATTTATTATATGCTTCCGCTTCATCTCTTCCTCTTTCTCTTACTTAAATATGAGTGTGGCATTCAGGGATTAAAATTGTTCTATCATTTAGACCTAAGTCTCACCTTTATAAAATGTTCAAATTTTATTGTTTTTTTTTTCACCCTACTCCACTTGTCATACTCACACTTAAATTATAGGTTCCACTTCTAAATAATCATACTCACAACTCTTTCCCACTCACAATACTTTTAGATATATATATACTTCTTCTTAATTCTCGTGCATCTTCAAAATAATGCAAGTTATTTTGGGACGGAGAGAGCATCAAAAACACAAATATTCTTATTTTCACTAGAGTATCGTATTTATATATACAATAGGTGGAGTGCTACACAGTCTATTCTAAATACATAAAGATGCTACTCACTCCGTTTCAAGATACATGACATTTTAGGTGTTATTTTTGTTCCAAAATACTTGACGTTTTACTAATTTCAAGAAATATAAGTCTTGTTTCTTATAATAACCATATTCATTAATTGCAAGTTGTCTCTTGTGTAAGCATTATTTAACTGTCTAGGAAATTGGAATCTGTGTTAGGGGTACAAAAGTCTTTTTAATATGTATTAATTGCATTCCTTAATATGTGTGAAGAAGTCTAAAACGACAGGTATTTTAAAACAGAGGAGTATACAATAGTAATCCTAATATGAAAGTAAATGAAATCACATATATATATAGTAATCCTAATATGAAAGTAAATAAAATCATATATAATATATATATATATATTATAATATATATATATATAATATGAAAGTAAATAAAATCATATATATATATATATATATATTAAAGTTAATGAAGAGGGATATCGTGTTGCCATGTGGACAAGTCATGGAGGAAGGGTGAATTTAGTGATGCCACATCAAATTTACCCTAATAAATAAGTGTCTTTTTTTATTGGCTAATTGTATTAGCTAATAATATTAGTTACTATATAGGGTAAATATTATAGTTAACTATCATAATAAATAATACTATATATAGTAATAGTTACTATAATAAATAACTATTACTTATAATAGTAATAATTAATATTATAGTTAACTTATAATAGTTACTTTTTTTTTTAACAAATTACCTATTATATTATTAAAAAAGTAGGCTCAGAACCTATAAAGTGATGATACATTTTTCTAGCAAAAGTCGCATTATTATGCGCTAATTGAATTACATTTCTATCAACTTTACTAACATAAGTCCTATTACAATGATTCAAAAGGCATCGAATATCCGAAAGGATAACTTCCAGAGTAATATTTTTTTTTCCGTAGTTTGGATCTTGTATGTAGTCTCTGGCTTGTGTTGAGTCGGTTAAAATAAGTATGTCATGGTAATCTTGCTGAACTGTCCATTCGAGGCCTTTCCAGATTGCTAGAATTTCTGCCTGAATACTTGAGCTCGCCTTACAAGAGGTGCTTCCTGTGGCTATTCTACCTGCATCTGGATCCCATAGTTCCCATCCAAGACCAGCCCATCTCGCGTTTTGTTTCCATGAACCGTCCGAAATTAATACTTTAAAGTTACTATGAGTGCATTTGTTGAGATATTTCTTAAGAGTCTTAACATTCTACGAATCAAGACTCCGAAACCATTCTGTTGTGGGGGTAGGGTGGGTATATTTGGTTTGGTGACTATTTTTTGTTTTCCTGGTTTCCTTTTAGTTTCTGAAGGTTTAGAAAGGCAAGAGGGATAGTGTCGTTTATGGAGGGGTAAGCGTTGTTGAACACGATGTTATTCCGGCTTATCCAAATTTCCCAAAAGATGAGTAGGGTCAAGCATATATCGTGGGGGGATAGGTTTGGAGATCCAAGAGTTGAACCAATCCTGATAGTGTTGAGTGTGGAGAGTGGATGGTTGATTTGGGTGAGCTAAGGGAGCTTGATTCCAAGTTAACATGCTAGTCGACAAGATAGGAATAGGTGGAATTCTGATTCTTCTGAGCTACCACATCTGTTACAGTAGGTTAAATTGTGCATTTCCTATTTGGGGAGCTTTTTGGGTAGGAAGAGCACGAGAGAGGGCTTTCCATATAAAGTATTTGATCTTTGGTTCAAGGGGAAGCTTCCACAGAATTTTCCACTTTTCGAGGTGTTCAATTCTGTTCGCTCTTGATTAGAGCCTCTGTGTCTTTGTGGAGGAAATTGCGGTGAAGTAACCGGTTTAAATTTTATAGTGTCCATTCTTATATAGCTTCCAAATTTGTTTGTCTTCTCCTCCTTGTCTAGGGATATGAATTGAGAGAATTGAATCAACAATGTGTTGGGGAAAGAGAGTTTTAAAAGATCTCTCTCGCCATAATTTGGTTAAAGGATTGAAGAGATCCGAAACTGAGGTTTGGTAGGCTATTTGAAATCAAGGATTGGTTAGGGAAATTTAGTGGTTTGGGGATCCAAGGGCTTGAAAGGGCTCTAATTTTTGATCCGCTCTTAACTAGCCGGACTAAGTTGGAGTTGAGTAATTATTTTCCCCAAGAAATGCTACGCCAACCCCAAGTGGCCTTACTGTTTGGTTTGGCGTTTAAAAAATCGGTACAGGGAAAGTATTTTGATTAAGGGTAGAGCTAAGTAGAGAAGAAGTTGGGTTTTAAATTTACACGCTGTTTTGGCTAGGCAAGCTTGGTTGAAGGCTCCCATGTGTCGCATTCTAGACCTCCTATGTTTTTTGGGGAGGCAAAGCTTATTCCAACTTACCAATTGAATCCCTGAGCTTTTATCTAGACGAGCCAGAGAAATTTTTGAAGATTCGGTGAAGTTCTTTAATTTGGTAAATTGGGAATTTGAAGCAAAACATGGCAAATCCGGGATGGTTGCTATAACGTGTTGATTAGAATTGCTCGACCCGCTAAGGACAGGAATTTGCTTTGCCACCCTTGGAGTTTTAGAACGGACTTTGAGGATTATTTCTTGAAAATTTGGTTTTTTGTGCCATAGAACATTTTTTTGAGTCCTAGATATTTCCCATCAGTTTCTGTGTTTTGAATGGAGAGGATTGACATGGCTTGTTGGCTTAGGTGTTCTTGAGGGAAGGGGGGAAAAGTAAAGGTTGCTTTTCTGGAAGTTTATTTTTTTCACCTGCTTGGCATTGAATGAGTCGAGTGTCCATTTAAGAAAAAGCAGGCATTTGGATTGAGCTCAAAAGAGATAAGACAATCATCAGCAAAAAGAAGATGGTTAATGGGGGTGGTTGTTCTTCCAGTTTGATTCCCTGAATGATTTTTGTTTCATTTAGGTGATGGAGAGTTGCTGAGAGGGCTTCCGCACACAGGATAAAAAGGTACGGTTAAAGGGGGTCACCTTGTCGGATGCCTCTAGAAGGAGTGAAGGGGGAAGTAGAGGTACCATTTAGGATTATGGAGTAAATAAACAGACGAAATGCAAGACTGAATTAAGTTGATCCATCTTGAGGGGAAGCTAATTTTTGAAGGACTTTTAGTAAAAAGTTCTAGTCAAGTCTGTCATAGGCTTTGCTGATATCTAGTTTGTCTAAACAGAGGGGTTTGTTAGGTTTTTTCCCTTTCTAACTTGTTCAGAGAGTTCATGAGCAAGAATGATATATAAAAAATGAGGCGACTGGGATGAAGGCATTTTGGTTAGGAGGAAGCTATAATGGTAATTATAAGTTTGAGATGATTCACTAGGACTTTGGATAGGATTTTATAAAGAGTGTTGCAAAGACCAATAGGTCGAAAGTGTGTTGGGAGGTGGGATTTTTATTTTTGGTGGTGAGGGCATAAGGGTTTCATTAAAGGTTAAATAGAGGTTGAGAATTGAGAATGTTAAGTAGAGCAATAGTTAACTCATATTTGATTGTTGTCCAGTTTTGTTGGTAAAACTCAGCTGTGTAACCACCATCTGCCCAGGGGATTTGAGAGTGCCAAGTTGGAAGACTGCAGTTTCCACTTCCTTAGGAGTAAAATTCTGATCTAGAGTCTGGACTGTATGTCAGTGAGTTGGTGTTTGATGTGAGAAATTGTATCTATATCCGTAGGCAACGGGGGGTCATTCTCCGTGTGGACTGCTTGATTGGAATTCACACCCGTTCTTGGAGCTAGAAGGTTTTGGAAGTAGTCATTGAACACTAGTTGAATCTCATGGGTGTCTTCTGTCCAGGTGTGTCTCTTTTTGAATTTTGTGGATGCCTGTGCTTTTAGCCTTTATAGATTCTATATGGTGGAAGTAACT
>JAOWBW010000458.1:635504-769443 GCA_026119855.1 Campanula takesimana
CCTCAGCGTTTCTGTTTGCGAGAGATACCAGCATCTATTATTTAGGCACACTTCCTAATATTTGCTTTGGATTCGTATGGTTGTAGAGACTTCGGCGCCTCTATGACATACGCATCCTAGAATCGATCGCAACATGGGCAAAGAGAGCCTCGGCGTTTCTGTTTGCGAGAGATCCAGCATCTATTTTTTAGCACTTCCTAATATTTGCTTAGAGATTCGTATGGTTGTAGAGACTTCGGCGCCTCTATGACATACGCATCCTAGATCGATCGCAATGGGCAGAAGCCTCGGCGTTTCTGTTTGCGAGAGATCCAGCATCTATTATTTTAGCACTTCCTAATATTTGCTTAGGATTCGTATGGTTGTAGAGACTTCGGCGCCTCTATGACATACGCATCCTAGATCGATCGCGATGGGCGGAAGCCTCGGCGGTTTCTGTTTGCAAGAGATCCAGCATCTATTATTTTAGCAGTTCCTAATATTTGCTTAGGATTCGTATGGTTGTAGAGACTTCGGCGCCTCATGACATACGCATCCTAGATCGATCGCGATGGGAAGAAGCCTCGGCGTTTCTGTTTGCGAGCGATCCAGCATCTATTTTAGGATTCGTATGATTGTAGAGACTTCGGCGCCTCTATGACATACACATCCTAGATCGATCGCGATGGCAGAAGCCTCGGCGTTTCTGTTTGCGAGCGATCCAGCATCTATTTTAGGATTCGTATGATTGTAGAGACTTCGGCGCCTCTATGACATACGCATCCTAGATCGATCGCGATGGGCAGAAACCTCGGCGTTTCTGTTTGCGAGCGATCCAGCATCTATTTTAGGATTCGTATGATTGTAGAGACTTCGGCGCCTCTATGACATACGCATCCTAGATCGATCGCGATGGGAAGAAGCCTCGGCGTTTCTGTTTATGAGCGATCCAGCATCTATTTTAGGATTCGTATGGTTATAGAGACTTCGGCGCCTCTATGACATACCATCCTAGATTAATCGTAATTGGCAGAAGCCTCGGCGTTCTGTTTGCGAAAGATCCAGCATCTATTATTAAGATTCGTATGGTTGTAGAGACTTCGGCGCCTCTATGACATACGTATCCTTGATCGATCGTAGTTGGCAGAAGCCTCGGCGTTTTCTGTTCGCGAGAGATGCGACATCTATTACTTTAGCGCCATCGGCAGGAACCCTGGCGATCCTGATTTCGTTTACCATTCCATCTTGGGATTATTTAGACAACGTAGTCTTTAATTTTCCCAAATAACTTCATTGCTTACGAATGTTCGTTCTTCATACAAGATAGTATCCATAGGTTTATTATCCACAGTAGAAGTTCGATGTCTCGTCTTTCCCCAACAGCTCTGAACTACGACCGGCTTGATTCCTCGGAGGATACGTAGGAAACCTGAAAAGGTTCAGCCACCTGACCAACGCGGTCATCTCTCATCCCCAGCAGGTGCATTTTCCCCCAGCAGAAGATGTTTCTCCCCACAAGAGGACAAATTATTCCCAATTTCCCATCAGATTTGAACTACGTTTGGCTTGATTCCCCCGCGGATACGTAGGTCGCCTGTCAAGGTCCAGCCGTTCCCCTTACCTTTCCTCTGTTTTGAAACTCATGTTTCAGACGGATCCTTCTTTTATCGTCGACCCTACATTGCCTTGCAAGAAGCGTCGCCGAGGGGCTACTGTTAGTACCCGACCTGAAAATGAGTTTATTAGGACTTTCCCAAAAATACAAGGACTTTATAGGAATTAGAAACCTTGCAAAGACTTGTCCCGGATTCCCAAAATATCTCATTTATGGCAAAATCTATCAAATTAGGTAATAAATGGTTCCTTAAAACCATGCAGAAACCCTAGCTTAAGAATCAAGTCAGCCGGCAACCTTGGCCACGCGGCCAACATTGCTCCGCGTTGATCTTGGCCACGCGGCCACTCTTGTAACCGGCTTCAACAATGGCCAAGCGGCCAACCTTGCGCGGATGATCTGGACCATCAGATCTTCCCCCTAGTTTACTATATAAACCAACTCCATGCTATTGGTTTAAAGGTCCGATTTTGAGAGCTCTAGATCCAAATTTGAGAATTCTTAAACACAATTTTGCTCTCTAATTAGCATTCAAACTCCAAGAAGATCAAGGTTTATTTCTTGCCAACATAGGTAAGTTTTCTAACTTATTTCTTCACGTTCTTGCATTATTTCTAATGTAGATCTTTAATATTCATGTTCTTGCATGTTTATTCATAGTTTTCTTCATGAGCTTTGCATGTTCATATATGTTCTTCGCATGTTCTTCGTGTTCATAGATTAAAACCTTATTTATGCTATATTTAGGGTTGCGATCTTCATAATTACATGTTATTTCATAGCCGATGATGATCGAGGGTTCATCAACCCGAGGATGATCTAGGAACTACTTCTAAACCCTAATCTTTAGGTAATTCCCCCCTCATTATGCATGATCCCGATTCTTCTGCCTATTCTAATTCTTCTGCGAACTACGCTGACCTGAGCTTCTCACCTTGAGAGGAACGTAGGCAATCTTCGGATCCGGTCTCAATCACTAACACACTACTACACCGCATCATGATAGAAAAGACCGATCAATTCGGGCAATAGGAGTGATAACGTTCAATATTCTTCTCTTGTTGTAATTTGACCCCCGAACCCATTAAACATGCTTTTTCTCAATGTTTTGGCTATAACTAAAACGGCGTGGCGACTCTCATAATTTTAATGTTGCTATGAATATTCCCAATTTCAAACACACGTATTCACAGTGATCCACAAAAATCACCACCTCCTCATCAAGCAAAATCTGCATCCATTTAACTAGACGGTCCCCCGGTACGCGCTATTCGAGCAAACGGTCCCTCGGTACCCGCTATTCGAGCAAACGGTCCTCTGGGTCCCGCATTCAAGCAAACGGTCCTCGTCCTCGGTACCCGCTATTCCAGCAGACGGTCCTCTGGGTCCCGCATTTAAGCAGACGGTCCCTCGGTACCCGCTATTCGAGCAGACGGTCCTTCGGTACCCGCTATTCGAGCAAACGGTCCCTCGGTACCTGCTATTCGAGCAAACGGTCCTCTGGGTCCCGCATTCAAGCAAACAGTCCTCTGGGTCCCACATTCAAGCAAATGGTCCCTCGGTAACCGTTATTCCAGCAGACGGTCCTTGTTGGTAGTAGTGCCCTAGGCACGTTTAATAAACGTTGTAATTGTTATCATTTATTTCATTTGAATCCTTAGACATGAAGTTATTATAGTCTTCCACTTGATGAACATTATGTTTGACATATTCAAACGATACTTTTAACCGAGTAGTTATAAAGGGTATGATTGGCATAATCGGATTCCCGTTGGGAAGAATAATAAGCTAAATGGATTTGTCCCTGCACGGAGAGATGTCAAGCTTGGGCCCCTCGAAGGAATGATGTTGATGAGTTGTTCGGCCGGACTCAAATGGATTGATTGGATCAATAGCATTTGTAATTATCAACATATTCAGGCGGGCGCTCGCTCGGCAGAATATGTTCTGATTTTGGTTAAAATCTGAATATGGAATTTTCGACAAATTCGACAAAACCAGTAACAGAACCAGTCCAGACTTGCTGATCTGGAATGGGTTTTGGGTAGTTGGTTTTGTGTGTGGATTTTGGGGTTTGATTTTCCTATTTGTTTTAGTCTTGTGATTCCTAGATTGGTTTCAAGTTTTGGATGGCTAATCTGCGTTCATCGAGATTGTGTTTCCCAAAATTGATCGCAATCAAAGTTTCAAAGATAAAACGAAGTTAGAATTATGAAGAGTTCATAATTGCTAAAATTGAGAAACAAAGTTCTTGATTCAATGATTGGAGATCCATGTGGAATTGTGAATGCAATTGGCCTACGTTCATCGAGACCATCTATTGCTTAGTTTCGGCCACATGGACTACTTTCTTGGTTTCTTGAATTAGTGCGGGATTGTGGTTGCCTAATGGCTTAGTTCGACCGCACTTCTTGTTGTCTTGATTTGGAGATAATAACCAAAGTTGAATTAGTCTCATCCTCATAATTATAGAGAAACTAATGACACATAAATATCATGCTTAAATTAATGGGATTAATTTAGTGGCTAAACTTGATGTGTAACATGTTTATATTATGTGCTCATAAATGTGTTATATGCTATATGTGATGAACCTTCAAAGAAAGTTTTAAGTCCTTCTTTGCCATGCCATGATTAAAACACTTGTTTATATATGGGTGATTTTGATGTGGGTTCGCCTCCGCGAAGTGCATTGATTTTATTCATGTATGAGCAAGATGAGGTTCATTAATTTAATGTGGGCTTGCCTCCGCAAGGTGCGTTAAATTGAATGGTTCCTATACGTTTAAAATGGTTGGACTTAATTAGGCGTCAAAACAGTTTTGGGCCTAGGCAAAAGATGAGATTAACATGCTTTGGAAATTGGATTTCTCGAAGAATCTCATAAAAGGATCTAAGAATCATATGGGATATGATTGACATGATTGTCTACCTAATTAATTTAGTTTTTGAGCGGTCCGCCACCGTGGACTCAAAAGTTAAATTAAAGTTGGATCTTAGCCCAATTAAATTATATTATAGATTGGATGTATATGAAGGTTATATAATTTAGTGAGTATTTTGTCTGAAAATACATTATTTATCTCTTTAATGAAAATCGGTACTTATTAAATTTTGGAAATTTTGCATATTTGTAGATAATGACTAATAACACTCAATCAATGTCGTTGCGATCGATCCTTGAGAAGGATAAGCTCGAAGAGAATGGTACTAACTTTATGGATTGGATCCGTAGCATAAGAATCGTTCTTAGGCAAGAAGATAAGTTGTACATTATCGATGGGCCTCTCCTGCTGAACCACCGCCTACTGCCCCTAGGGTAGAAAGGGAGAATTACAAGAAACATCGTAATGATTCTAGAGATGTAAGTTGTCTCATGCTTGCTGCTATGTGTTCAAAATTCCAACAAAGTTTGGAACATTTGGAAGCCTATGAGATAGGCGTGGAGTTGAGAACCATGTTTCAAGAGCAAGCTAGGCAAGAGAGGTACAAGACCATTGTTGCATTCACTACTAGTAAAATGAATGAAGGGCAACAAGTGAGTCCTCACTTTCTTAAAATGAAAGGTTATGTAGAGCACCTTGAGAAACTTGGCTATCCAATCCCATTGGAGCTAGCCACGGATCTCATTCTTAATTCATTGCCTAAAAGTTATAATCAGTTTGTGATGAATTATAACATGCATGGAATGGATAAGAATCTCTCTGAGTTACATGGGATGCTCAAAACTGCAGAGATGAAAATTGTGGAGAAAGGTTCTCCCGTGCTCTTGGTTCATGATGGGAAGAAGGCTAGTACCAAAGGAAAGGGTAAGAAAGTTGTCAAACCCAAAATAAGCAAGGCAAAGGTTGCCAAGGCTTCTGAGGCAAAACCTGATTCACAAATGGATGCAATCTGTTTCCATTGTCAAGAAATTGGTCATTGGAAACGTAATTTCAAGGCTTTCTTGTAAGAGCAAAAGAAGAAGAAGGGCAGCAAGGCTGCATCGACTTCAGGTATCTATATGATAGATATTCTCCTTTCTACCACTGATTCTTGGGTATTGGATACCGGATGTGGTTCTCACATTTGTCTAAATGTGCAGGGACTAAAGAATAGGAGACTGCTTAAAGAAGGTGAAGTAGATCTACGCGTGGGGAATGGAGCAAGAGTTGCTGCATTAGCCGTAGGGACTTATGAAGTCACTTTACCTTCCGGATTAATTCTTGTTTTGAACAATTGTTATTATGTTCTGGATTTAAGCAGAAATATTATTTCAATTTCTTGTTTGGATAATGAAGGTTTTAAGTTTCTTATTGAGAATAAGAAATTTTCTATTTATTTAAATGATGTGCTTTATGGTATTGCTAATTCATTTAATGGCCTTTATATCTTGGATGTCAAGAATGAAAATAATGACAATGTCTATCATGTAAATAAGAAATCTAAACCTAATGATGTAAATCATACTTATTTGTGGCATTGCCGTCTTGCTCATATTAATGAGAAGCGTATCTCAAAACTCCATGGAGACGGACTTTTAGGTTCATGTGACCTCGAGTCATATGACACTTGTGAGTCGTGTCTTCTTGGAAAAATGACTAAGACACCTTTTACCAAGTTGGGTGAAAGGGCAAGCGACTTATTGGGGTTGATACATTCCGATGTATGCGGACCATTAAGTAGCAATGCTAGGGGAGGATTTCAATACTTCATAACCTTCACTGATGATTATAGTAGATTTGGGTATGTTTACCTAATGAAACATAAAAGTGAAGCATTTGAGATATTTAGAATATTTCAAAATGAAGTAGAAAAACAACTTGGCAAAAGTATTAAGGCACTTCGATCAGATCGAGGTGGAGAATACTTGAGTCAAGAATTTGATGATCATCTAAAGAATTGTGGAATAGTTTCACAATTGACTCCACCCGGAACACCACAATGGAATGGTGTGTCCGAGAGGAGGAATCAGACTTTGTTAGATATGGTTCGATCAATGATGAGTCAAGTTGATCTTCCAATATCCTTTTGGGGTTACGCCCTAGAAACCGCTGCTTTCACACTAAATCGTGTTCCAACTAAATCGGTTCAAAAGACTCCATATGAGATGTGGAGCGGAAAGAAGCCTTGTCTATCTTTCACGAAGATTTGGGGTTGCGAAGCTTTTGTCAAAAGACTTGTCTCAGACAAACTTGCACACAAATCTGATAAATGTATTTTCGTGGGATATCCTAAGGAAACTAGAGGATATTACTTTTACAACCGTGAGGACAACAAAGTGTTTGTTGCCCGAACTGGTGTCTTTCTAGAGAAAGAGTTTCTCTCCAAAGAAATCAGTGGGAGTAAAATAAATCTTGAAGAAATTAGAGACCCAGAAAATAACATTGAACCAATAGAGGAACAAGAACAAGAACCACAAGGAGTTGTGGAACCTGTTCAAAATACACAAGCAACTCGCAGATCTAGTAGGTTACGATCCAAGCCCGAGAGATATGGATTTCTCATAACGGATAGTAATGAGGTAGAAATCATTGAGAATGATCAACCGTCAACCTACCAAGAGGCGATGTCTTCTCCTGATTCGGACAAGTGGCTTGGAGCCATGGAATCCGAATTGCAATCCATGCAAGACAATCAAGTTTGGAATTTGATTGATGCGCCCGAAGGTGTAAAAACCATAGGATGCAAATGGGTCTTCAAGAAGAAGACTGACATGGATGGGAAGGTGCATACTTACAAAGCTAGACTTGTAGCGAAAGGTTATAGGCAAGTTCATGGTATTGACTATGATGAGACCTTTTCACCCGTAGCAATGATCAAGTCTATAAGAATTTTGCTTGCCATTGCCGCATATCATGACTATGAAATATGGCAGATAGACGTCAAAACCGCTTTCCTGAATGGAAAACTTCAAGAGGATGTGTATATGACACAACCAGAAGGTTTTGAACAAGATTCTAAGGTATGCAAATTGCAGAGATCCATCTATGGATTGAAGCAAGCTTCTAGGAGTTGGAATCTCCGTTTTGATGAATCGGTCAAAGAGTTTGGTTTCATCAAGAACGAAGATGAGCCTTGTGTATACAAGAAGATTAGTGGGATCATAGTGCTATTCCTTATCTTATACGTGGATGACATATTACTCATTGGAAACGACATTCCTACACTTCAGTCTGTGAAGACTTGGTTAGGAAAGTGCTTCGCAATGAAAGATATGGGTCAAGCCGCATATATACTTGGCATTAAGATCTATAGAGATAGATCAAGGAGGCTACTTGATTTAAGCCAAAGTACATACATTGACAAGGTCATTAGAAGATTCCGTATGGAAAATTCTAAGAGAGGCACCTTGCCCGTGCTACATGGAGTTTCTCTAAGCAAGACTCAATGTCCTAAGACAAACGATGAGCGTGAGAAAATGAATGATGTTCCATATGCTTCGGCAATTGGGTCCATCATGTATGCCATGATTTGTACTAGGCCAGATGTATCTTATGCTTTGAGCATGACAAGTAGATACCAATCCGACCCTAGCGAAAATCACTGGATAGCTGTAAAAGCGATTCTTAAGTACTTGAGAAGAACTAAAGACTCATTTTTGGTCTATGGGGGAATGGAAGATGATCTCGTTGTAAATGCTTACACGGATGAAAGCTTCCAAACCGACAAAGATGATAGCCGATCGCAATCGGGTTTTGTGTTTATGTTAAATGGTGGAGCTGTAAGCTGGAAGAGTTCCAAGCAAAGTACAACCGCTGATTCTACAACAGAAGCTGAGTATATTGCTGCATCGGATGCTGCAAAGGAAGCTGTTTGGATTAAGAAGTTCATAACTGAACTTGAAGTGGTTCCTAGTATTGCTAATCCAATAGACCTTTATTGCGATAATAATGGTGCTATTGCTCAAGCAAAGGAACCAAGAGCACATCAGAAATCCAAACACATACTTAGGCGTTTTCATATCATTCGAGAGGTCATTGATAGGGGAGACGTAAATAGATGCAGAGTACCTACTGATGACAATGTTGCGGACCCGCTAACAAAGGGACTTCCACAAGCTAAACATGATGGTCATGTTAGGTCCATGGGTATTAGATACATGGGAGATTGGGCCTAGGGCAGGTGGGAGATTGTTGGTAGTAGTGCCCTAGGCACGTTTAATAAACGTTGTAATTGTTATCATTTATTTCATATCAATAAAGAGATGTTTTGATTATTATTGTTGTTCATGTTTACTTATAATAATCCCCATCCCTAGTACTTATTAAGCACTAGTATAAAGGCTAAATTATCATGGGATGATCATGTTAGATTTATGGGTACTTGTTTGGAACAAGGTACTGGACATGACCCGCTGTATGAGATTTATGTCATGGTCTATGTCGTACATATATCTCATATTAGTTATGTCATTTGAATCCTTAGACATGAAGTTATTATAGTCTTCCACTTGATGAACATTATGTTTGACATATTCAAACGCTACTTTTAACCGAGTAGTTATAAAGGGTATGATTGGCATAATCGGATTCCCGTTGGGAAGAATAATAAGCTAAATGGATTTGTCCCTCCACGGAGAGATGTCAAGCTTGGGCCCCTCGAAGGAATGATGTTGATGAAATGTTCGGCCGGACTCAAATGGATTTATTGGATCAATAGCATTTGAATTATCAACATATTCAGAATCGAAAAAGTATTGAACACGATAAGTTGACTGTTTGACCATGACTTGTGTTCAAAGACATCGTGAACAAAGGGATTATGACATATTCTAAAGGAATGCGAACTTGTATCTAGTTATACTATTTGGGTAGGTATGACGGTTTGCTAGAACCTAATCATATCTTATGGGATCATGTTTGAGCCCATTGCCAACTTAGTATAATCCTAGAGGGTCACACACAATAGAACGAATCTTAAATAAAAGGACTATATTGGAATTTAGGGTCGAAGGACCTCAAGGGAATTTCTGGAATTATTCTGGGCTTCCTGGTCAACCAAGCGGGCACTTGGGTTGAACCAGGCGGGCGCCTGAATGAGTTCTAAAAGGCCCGGACCTTCTGGTCAAATGAGCGGGCGCCTGGGTAGAACCAGGCGGGCGCCCGGTATGCCGACTGGAAATTTCGTAAACCGATTAGGAATGGTTTTTGACACAAGTTACCTATTTGGAATAGATCTTAATTGTGTATAAAAACACCAATTCGGCCAGACCATATTTACTAGTGCTTTTGTGAGTCTCAAAGAGTTTGAGAGAGATTTTATTTTGTTCTAAGATATCATTGATTGAGGAACAAAATAATTCACAAAATAAATTCCATATAGTTCTTTATTGTATTGTGAAAGTGTGTTTCATAATATTGGTCTAGCAACCAAGATCAAAGAAGCTCTTTTGATATTCGTTCGAAGTGTGGATACCGCTAGAGGGTGAAAATCATCATCTTCAAAGTTCGTGTTCAAGCTTTGTGATCGTGATCAAGTCTTCAAGTTTCTCCACCAAGACCGAAGAAAACTTTGATAGTCATCAAGGGTTAGTTTTTTCCTTTATTCATTATGTTGTATTTGATTTAATCATATGAGCGGATCCATGGCTTTGGGTTTCTTAAAATTTTAATTGCTATATTCCGCTGCGCATGTTACTACGAAACCCAACAGTGGTATCAGAGCCCCGTTCATGTTGATTAATTCAATATTTGGATCATGTTATGTGTATATAAATTGTTTATATGCCTTGCATGATATGAATATTGGAATATATGATGCTTATGTGTTTTGTGATTTTATGTGTTTATTGTTTTGCGACTTTAATCGCACGATTCAATCGCAATAAAAAATTATGGTGGATTCTGAATTATTTCGATTATTGATTTTTGATTGGATCAAAGTTTTAATAATCGGGGAAAAATAATTTTGAGACAAAATTTTCGAACTTTAAAATTCTATACTATTCTGGCCATTCAGGCGCGCGCTTGGTCATAACCAGGCGGGCGCTCGCTCGGCAGAATATGTTCTGATTTTGGTTAAAATCTGAATATGGAATTTTCGACAAATTCGACAAAACCAGTAACAGAACCAGTCCAGACTTGCTGATCTGGAATGGGTTTTGGGTAGTTGGTTTGTGTGTGGATTTTGGGGTTTGATTTTCCTATTTGTTTTAGTCTTGTGATTCCTAGATTGGTTCAAGTTTTGGATGGCTAATCTGCGTTCATCGAGATTGTGTTTCCCAAAATTGATCGCAATCAAAGTTTCAAAGATAAAACGAAGTTAGAATTATGAAGAGTTCATAATTGCTAAAATTGAGAAACAAAGTTCTTGATTCAATGATTGGAGATCCATGTGGAATTGTGAATGCAATTGGCCTACGTTCATCGAGACCATCTATTGCTTAGTTTCGGCCACATGGACTACTTTCTTGGTTTCTTGAATTAGTGCGGGATTGTGGTTGCCTAATGGCTTAGTTCGACCGCACTTCTTGTTGTCTTGATTTGGAGATAATAACCAAAGTTGAATTAGTCTCATCCTCATAATTATAGAGAAACTAATGACACATAAATATCATGCTTAAATTAATGGGATTAATTTAGTGGCTAAACTTGATGTGTAACATGTTTATATTATGTGCTCATAAATGTGTTATATGCTATATGTGATGAACCTTCAAAGAAAGTTTTAAGTCCTTCTTTGCCATGCCATGATTAAAACACTTGTTTATATATGGGTGATTTTGATGTGGGTTCGCCTCCGCGAAGTGCATTGATTTTATTCATGTATGAGCAAGATGAGGTTCATTAATTTAATGTGGGCTTGCCTCCGCAAGGTGCGTTAAATTGAATGGTTCCTATACGTTTAAAATGGTTGGACTTAATTAGGCGTCAAAACAGTTTTGGGCCTAGGCAAAAGATGAGATTAAACATGCTTTGGAAATTGGATTTCTCGAAGAATCTCATAAAAGGATCTAAGAATCATATGGGATATGATTGACATGATTGTCTACCTAATTAATTTAGTTTTTGAGCGGTCCGCCACCGTGGACTCAAAAGTTAAATTAAAGTTGGATCTTAGCCCAATTAAATTATATTATAGATTGGATGTATATGAAGGTTATATAATTTAGTGGGAGTATTTTGTCTGAAAAATACATTATTTATCTCTTTAATGAAAATCGGTACTTATTAAATTTTGGAAATTTTGCATATTTGTAGATAATGACTAATAACACTCAATCAATGTCGTTGCGATCGATCCTTGAGAAGGATAAGCTCGAAGAGAATGGTACTAACTTTATGGATTGGATCCGTAGCATAAGAATCGTTCTTAGGCAAGAAGATAAGTTGTACATTATCGATGGGCCTCTCCCTGCTGAACCACCGCCTACTGCCCCTAGGGTAGAAAGGGAGAATTACAAGAAACATCGTAATGATTCTAGAGATGTAAGTTGTCTCATGCTTGCTGCTATGTGTTCAAAATTCCAACAAAGTTTGGAACATTTGGAAGCCTATGAGATAGGCGTGGAGTTGAGAACCATGTTTCAAGAGCAAGCTAGGCAAGAGAGGTACAAGACCATTGTTGCATTCACTACTAGTAAAATGAATGAAGGGCAACAAGTGAGTCCTCACTTTCTTAAAATGAAAGGTTATGTAGAGCACCTTGAGAAACTTGGCTATCCAATCCCATTGGAGCTAGCCACGGATCTCATTCTTAATTCATTGCCTAAAAGTTATAATCAGTTTGTGATGAATTATAACATGCATGGAATGGATAAGAATCTCTCTGAGTTACATGGGATGCTCAAAACTGCAGAGATGAAAATTGTGGAGAAAGGTTCTCCCGTGCTCTTGGTTCATGATGGGAAGAAGGCTAGTACCAAAGGAAAGGGTAAGAAAGTTGTCAAACCCAAAATAAGCAAGGCAAAGGTTGCCAAGGCTTCTGAGGCAAAACCTGATTCACAAATGGATGCAATCTGTTTCCATTGTCAAGAAATTGGTCATTGGAAACGTAATTGCAAGGCTTTCTTGTAAGAGCAAAAGAAGAAGAAGGGCAGCAAGGCTGCATCGACTTCAGGTATCTATATGATAGATATTCTCCTTTCTACCACTGATTCTTGGGTATTGGATACCGGATGTGGTTCTCACATTTGTCTAAATGTGCAGGGACTAAAGAATAGGAGACTGCTTAAAGAAGGTGAAGTAGATCTACGCGTGGGGAATGGAGCAAGAGTTGCTGCATTAGCCGTAGGGACTTATGAAGTCACTTTACCTTCCGGATTAATTCTTGTTTTGAACAATTGTTATTATGTTCTGGATTTAAGCAGAAATATTATTTCAATTTCTTGTTTGGATAATGAAGGTTTTAAGTTTCTTATTGAGAATAAGAAATTTTCTATTTATTTAAATGATGTGCTTTATGGTATTGCTAATTCATTTAATGGCCTTTATATCTTGGATGTCAAGAATGAAAATAATGACAATGTCTATCATGTAAATAAGAAATCTAAACCTAATGATGTAAATCATACTTATTTGTGGCATTGCCGTCTTGCTCATATTAATGAGAAGCGTATCTCAAAACTCCATGGAGACGGACTTTTAGGTTCATGTGACCTCGAGTCATATGACACTTGTGAGTCGTGTCTTCTTGGAAAAATGACTAAGACACCTTTTACCAAGTTGGGTGAAAGGGCAAGCGACTTATTGGGGTTGATACATTCCGATGTATGCGGACCATTAAGTAGCAATGCTAGGGGAGGATTTCAATACTTCATAACCTTCACTGATGATTATAGTAGATTTGGGTATGTTTACCTAATGAAACATAAAAGTGAAGCATTTGAGATATTTAGAATATTTCAAAATGAAGTAGAAAAACAACTTGGCAAAAGTATTAAGGCACTTCGATCAGATCGAGGTGGAGAATACTTGAGTCAAGAATTTGATGATCATCTAAAGAATTGTGGAATAGTTTCACAATTGACTCCACCCGGAACACCACAATGGAATGGTGTGTCCGAGAGGAGGAATCGGACTTTGTTAGATATGGTTCGATCAATGATGAGTCAAGTTGATCTTCCAATATCCTTTTGGGGTTACGCCCTAGAAACCGCTGCTTTCACACTAAATCGTGTTCCAACTAAATCGGTTCAAAAGACTCCATATGAGATGTGGAGCGGAAAGAAGCCTTGTCTATCTTTCACGAAGATTTGGGGTTGCGAAGCTTTTGTCAAAAGACTTGTCTCAGACAAACTTGCACACAAATCTGATAAATGTATTTTCGTGGGATATCCTAAGGAAACTAGAGGATATTACTTTTACAACCGTGAGGACAACAAAGTGTTTGTTGCCCGAACTGGTGTCTTTCTAGAGAAAGAGTTTCTCTCCAAAGAAATCAGTGGGAGTAAAATAAATCTTGAAGAAATTAGAGACCCAGAAAATAACATTGAACCAATAGAGGAACAAGAACAAGAACCACAAGGAGTTGTGGAACCTGTTCAAAATACACAAGCAACTCGCAGATCTAGTAGGTTACGATCCAAGCCCGAGAGATATGGATTTCTCATAACGGATAGTAATGAGGTAGAAATCATTGAGAATGATCAACCGTCAACCTACCAAGAGGCGATGTCTTCTCCTGATTCGGACAAGTGGCTTGGAGCCATGGAATCCGAATTGCAATCCATGCAAGACAATCAAGTTTGGAATTTGATTGATGCGCCCGAAGGTGTAAAAACCATAGGATGCAAATGGGTCTTCAAGAAGAAGACTGACATGGATGGGAAGGTGCATACTTACAAAGCTAGACTTGTAGCGAAAGGTTATAGGCAAGTTCATGGTATTGACTATGATGAGACCTTTTCACCCGTAGCAATGATCAAGTCTATAAGAATTTTGCTTGCCATTGCCGCATATCATGACTATGAAATATGGCAGATAGACGTCAAAACCGCTTTCCTGAATGGAAAACTTCAAGAGGATGTGTATATGACACAACCAGAAGGTTTTGAACAAGATTCTAAGGTATGCAAATTGCAGAGATCCATCTATGGATTGAAGCAAGCTTCTAGGAGTTGGAATCTCCGTTTTGATGAATCGGTCAAAGAGTTTGGTTTCATCAAGAACGAAGATGAGCCTTGTGTATACAAGAAGATTAGTGGGATCATAGTGCTATTCCTTATCTTATACGTGGATGACATATTACTCATTGGAAACGACATTCCTACACTTCAGTCTGTGAAGACTTGGTTAGGAAAGTGCTTCGCAATGAAAGATATGGGTCAAGCCGCATATATACTTGGCATTAAGATCTATAGAGATAGATCAAGGAGGCTACTTGATTTAAGCCAAAGTACATACATTGACAAGGTCATTAGAAGATTCCGTATGGAAAATTCTAAGAGAGGCACCTTGCCCGTGCTACATGGAGTTTCTCTAAGCAAGACTCAATGTCCTAAGACAAACGATGAGCGTGAGAAAATGAATGATGTTCCATATGCTTCGGCAATTGGGTCCATCATGTATGCCATGATTTGTACTAGGCCAGATGTATCTTATGCTTTGAGCATGACAAGTAGATACCAATCCGACCCTAGCGAAAATCACTGGATAGCTGTAAAAGCGATTCTTAAGTACTTGAGAAGAACTAAAGACTCATTTTTGGTCTATGGGGGAATGGAAGATGATCTCGTTGTAAATGCTTACACGGATGAAAGCTTCCAAACCGACAAAGATGATAGCCGATCGCAATCGGGTTTTGTGTTTATGTTAAATGGTGGAGCTGTAAGCTGGAAGAGTTCCAAGCAAAGTACAACCGCTGATTCTACAACAGAAGCTGAGTATATTGCTGCATCGGATGCTGCAAAGGAAGCTGTTTGGATTAAGAAGTTCATAACTGAACTTGAAGTGGTTCCTAGTATTGCTAATCCAATAGACCTTTATTGCGATAATAATGGTGCTATTGCTCAAGCAAAGGAACCAAGAGCACATCAGAAATCCAAACACATACTTAGGCGTTTTCATATCATTCGAGAGGTCGTTGATAGGGGAGACGTAAATATATGCAGAGTACCTACTGATGACAATGTTGCGGACCCGCTAACAAAGGGACTTCCACAAGCTAAACATGATGGTCATGTTAGGTCCATGGGTATTAGATACATGGGAGATTGGGCCTAGGGCAGGTGGGAGATTGTTGGTAGTAGTGCCCTAGGCACGTTTAATAAACGTTGTAATTGTTATCATTTATTTCATATCAATAAAGAGATGTTTTGATTATTATTGTTGTTCATGTTTACTTATAATAATCCCCGTCCCTAGTACTTATTAAGCACTAGTATAAAGGCTAAATTATCATGGGATGATCATGTTAGATTTATGGGTACTTGTTTGGAACAAGGTACTGGACATGACCCGCTGTATGAGATTTATGTCATGGTCTATGTCGTACATATATCTCATATTAGTTATGTCATTTGAATCCTTAGACATGAAGTTATTATAGTCTTCCACTTGATGAACATTATGTTTGACATATTCAAACGCTACTTTTAACCGAGTAGTTATAAAGGGTATGATTGGCATAATCGGATTCCCGTTGGGAAGAATAATAAGCTAAATGGATTTGTCCCTCCACGGAGAGATGTCAAGCTTGGGCCCCTCGAAGGAATGATGTTGATGAAATGTTCGGCCGGACTCAAATGGATTTATTGGATCAATAGCATTTGAATTATTAACATATTCAGAATCGAAAAAGTATTGAACACGATAAGTTGACTGTTTGACCATGACTTGTGTTCAAAGACATCGTGGACAAAGGGATTATGACATATTCTAAAGGAATGCGAACTTGTATCTAGTTATACTATTTGGGTAGGTATGACGGTTTGCTAGAACCTAATCATATCTTATGGGATCATGTTTGAGCCCATTGCCAACTTAGTATAATCCTAGAGGGTCACACACAATAGAACGAATCTTAAATAAAAGGACTATATTGGAATTTAGGGTCGAAGGACCTCAAGGGAATTTCTGGAATTATTCTGGGCTTCCTGGTCAACCAAGCGGGCACTTGGGTTGAACCAGGCGGGCGCCTGAATGAGTTCTAAAAGGCCCGGACCTTCTGGTCAAATGAGCGGGCGCCTGGGTAGAACCAGGCGGGCGCCCGGTATGCCGACTGGAAATTTCGTAAACCGATTAGGAATGGTTTTTGACACAAGTTACCTATTTGGAATAGATCTTAATTGTGTATAAAAACACCAATTCGGCCAGACCATATTTACTAGTGCTTTTGTGAGTCTCAAAGAGTTTGAGAGAGATTTTATTTTGTTCTAAGATATCATTGATTGAGGAACAAAATAATTCACAAAATAAATTCCATATAGTTCTTTATTGTATTGTGAAAGTGTGTTTCATAATATTGGTCTAGCAACCAAGATCAAAGAAGCTCTTTTGATATTCGTTCGAAGTGTGGATACCGCTAGAGGGTGAAAATCATCATCTTCAAAGTTCGTGTTCAAGCTTTGTGATCGTGATCAAGTCTTCAAGTTTCTCCACCAAGACCGAAGAAAACTTTGATAGTCATCAAGGGTTAGTTTTTTCCTTTATTCATTATGTTGTATTTGATTTAATCATATGAGCGGATCCATGGCTTTGGGTTTCTTAAAATTTTAATTGCTATATTCCGCTGCGCATGTTACTACGAAACCCAACAGTCCTCTGGGTGCCACATTCAAGCAGACGGTCCCTCGGTAGCCGCTATTCAAGCAGACGGTCCTCCGGGTCCTGCATTCAAGCAGACGGTCCTCTGGGTCCCGCATTCAAGCAAACGGTCCTCTCGGTACCCGCATTGAAGCAGACGGTCCTCCGGGTCCCGCATTCAAGCAAACGGTCCTCTGGGTCCCGCATTCCAGCAGACGGATCTCGCCACCAGCAAACAGATCCCGCTGTCGGCCACGGTGGGCCACTTCATGCCACCGAAATCTTTATTATCAACCAATCCGCTCACACAGGGAGCACACCTCTATCCCTCGCAATTTCAAATTCCTGCTTTTATCAAGTCTTTTCCCTTTTCTTGGTGATGTCCTCGGCGGTTGTCTTTCTTTCGTCGACGCATTTTGATTTGCAATCCACGTCGCCGAGGGGCTCTGTAGACACCCCGCCTCGGACCTCTTACCCCGATTGCACACTTGATTCTGCATTTCTCCCGCTTTTAAGTGTTTTCTGTTAGTTTCTGTTACTTTGGTTAAGTTCCAGACGGGCTCCGTTAAGTCCCGGGACTAAACTAAATAACAGTTCTAACTTTCTAGTCCATTCTGTCAAAAATTGCCTTTCAGAGTCGCGCGCCTCCGCCCTTGAGGCCAGACGCGCGCGCCTTCCGTCGCCTAGGTGGGATGCGCGCGTTTATGGGGTGTGTCAGTTACAGATTCTGCCCAAGAATCTCTCCCTTGCTCATTATACATGATTTTGCCCGAGAAAGATTTCTTGGAGACTTCGTTTGGCTCCAAAAAACACACTTTTTACAACTATAAAAAACCCTCCAATCCATCATTGGAGAGAACTTTGGTCTCAACCTTGAAAACTCTTCTCTAAACAAAACTCTAGGCAATTTACAAAAGGTATTCTCTCCAAGTATTCAACCTCTTCTTCAAGACTTTTTTAAGAGGTTCTCTTTGAAGGATATTATAGGTAAAATGTCTTGACTTTATTTTTTACTTCTTCTTCCTCTTCTAAATTCTTCTTCTTCTTCTTCAATCAAATGTGCAATCACTTCAAAACCATTTGGGACATGACACCAATGGCCCTTTCATTACATTGAATTGGCCTAGGAGTTATCTCCCTACATTCTAAACAATCAAAACCCCTTTAAACCCCCCTCTTTTATCATTTATTCAAATAGGAAGAACACATCTATCTTTAAAGTGAATTATGAACAAACAAGACCGACTTTGCTCGGGCGAAATGGGTGTTTAAGTACTTCCCATTTCGCAACCTAACCCCCGAACCCCTAATCCTTAGAATCTCTATTTTCGTAAATCAAACTTAGGATCATAAACTTTAGGTTTTCTTACATTCCTCAAAAACGTGGGTGGCGACTCTAAAACACAATTAGACATCATACGATAACTCACCGATCTAGCCAAGCCGTGGTTTCCCCCGGGGTATCTACAGGGACAGACATAACCATGCTTCCAAACTCAATGTCTACTTCTACCATGCCAATGATTGCGCGGGAAGTGCTGTCATATCCTCGGATCACTTGATTAGAAGGATGCAGATCTGAACTTTTATGTAACGACCCCAAAACTCGTCCCAATTTATTTTATATTTTGGGGATTTTAAATTGACATTATGTGTGCATTTTATGTGTTAGAAAATATTTTTATGACTTGCATATATTATTTGAGTATATGTGTTAGTTAATGTGTTAGTAGTAATTTTGTTAGAAGGAATAAATGAGTTAGTTAAAATATTAGGGTCCAAAGTGTAACTTTAAAGTTCAGGGGCTTATTTGCTCAAAATGAAAGTTGAAGGACCAAAGTGGAAATTGGTAAAGATATTTATAACTTATCCTCCCATCTCTCTCCCTCTGTGTTTACAATTGAAAAGCAACATTTTACGTTTTTCTCTGGTTGAAGACGAAGGGAGTAAGTTTATTTTCCTATTTTAATTTATATCTTTTTAATTACTTCTCCGTTTTAAAAACTAATTATATAAAAATGATCAGGGCGTTGAGTAGGTCATTTCTACCCGAACAAAACATATTTCTGCGATACTTTTTCCGGAAATAGGTAAGTTACTAATTCCCCTTAAATAGTAAAATGGTCATATATTTACTATATGTGTGATATGTGGTGAAATTATTGTGAAAAGAATTTATTTGTGATACTTGTTTATTTGGGACAAAGGGAGTATAATTATACTGGGTAAGTGACTTGATTTGTATGCAAGGATGTATAGGGAGTATGTTTATATCCCTGAAAATGTTAGTATAAGTGTTTGAAAGTATACTCTTACTCGTGGGACGGTAAAATATTAACTTGAGTTAAATGTTAAATAAGTATATTATAAAAATTATACTATTATTCGTGGGACGGTAAAATATTAACTTGAGTTAAATGTTAAATAAGTATATTATAAAAATTATACTTGAAGTGATTATCATCACTTGTTATTTTATATGGGGGATATATTTGATCAACTTCAGAGATCCGTGGTTTATTCAGTGGTTGACTTGAAGTGATTATCATCAGTTGAAATTTTGAGTTGAGTATATTTTAAAAACGGTTTTTCATACTAGGTATGGGCATCATAAATTGTGGTTATAGTGTTTGAATTAACAACTACTTCAGTGGTATTGTTGGATATGCTGAGTTGTATCTGTAGCCGTAATTGGATTGCTTTGTGAGAGGCAACAGTTGTGAAATCAAGGCATTATGTTTTCTTGTTAGAGGATATATTATTTTGAGGATGTTTCAACTCAGGCATGGTTATTGATTCTTTAAAAATGGAAGCAACAGTAATTGGAAAAATCCTACTTCAGTAGCAGAGGTATGTAACTTGTTGAGATTGGCATATGGTTAGAGATTCATTGATGGATTTCTAAGGTAGCTACACCGTTAACTATATGACACAGAAAGATACACTTTCTTGATGGATTGGTAAGAGTGAAACAAGTTTTTAATTGTTGAAACGAGAGTTGATGACAACTTCAGTATTGATATTGCTTAATGGATTTGACTAGTATTACAGTTATCTAGAGGATATGATCAGTGTTACTATTTTCTAGTGGATATGTCGAGTTTTACCATTATAGTGGCTCTGATAAATTCATTGTTCATGGTGATGCCTTAAAGAGTGATTGAGATGTTCATCGCTTCAGAATTGTATGGTAGCAATGTGTGCTTTGAGAAGATTGATTCTTTATGAACAAAATTATCCTACCCAAAACTTGAGATTTATTGCGATTATACATCCATGGCATTAGTGAATGACCTTTATAAAGCCATATTGAAGTGTTTACCAACCATGAGAGTTGAAGTATTGGTTTTTTCAAAGAGAGTTACACATGAGATAATGCAGGTAGAGTACCATGTTATATCATCTGGGAAAGGTAATGTGTTAGAGGATACATTGACTTATAGTTCATGTTTGATAAAACTAAATGGGGAATGTTAGAGGAATTAACATTTTGGAGTCTTTGAGAGTTGAGACATGGTGTGATTTTGCGATTATGGAATCTTTAAGTTTCTACTCTATTGAATGATTTCAACTATAGAAAATTACTAGTGGAATGAATGATGATAGACAACACGACTTGGTTCGTTGCTAGTGATGGAACTTTAACTTTTGTAGCAGAGTATGTAGTCGATACTTAATGGAATCAACATGCATAACGGAATTCAACTACAGGTACTTGAAGAGATACACAAGACCAATTTAATTATGAATCCAAGTAAATGTAGAGTATTGAGATAAATTTGAAGAGTTACATTTGATTTGTTTGACACGAGAAATTCTAAGCATTCAACTAAGTCCTTGAGCTGGGAATATTTAAAAGTGGGATTTAGTACGGGTTTTCATCCTCAGACAGATGGTCAGTCAGAAAGAACCATTCAGATTCTCGAGGATATGTTGAGAACTTGTTCAGTTGATTCTTAGAATTCGTGGGATATACCTTTACTTCCCGTGGAGTTTTCTTAATATATCAGTTCTTTTGAGATTTTGAGAAGAGTTGGAGATTGGGCTTATCATCTTGTGTTACTTACTTCTCTTGACAAGGTTTATAATGTGTTCCATGTGTTGTTGCTACGCAAATCTGTTTATGATTTTTCTCATGTATGTCTAAGGTTTTAGAGGATATTGAATCGAGTATGTCTTAGGAGAAGCATTCAGTTCAAGTGATTGATTCTAGAATTCGAGAATTGAGAAATGAGAGTATTCCTTTTGCTCGAGCTGTATAGAGAAACCATAATGTGGAAAAATCTACTTGGGAGCTTCGGGACGAAATGGAAAGGAAATATCCTTGGTTGTTTGATTCGTTTGGTAAGTTATCCTAAAATTCGGGACAAATTTTCTTTAAGGGGGAGTGATTGTAACGACCCCAAAACTCGCCCCAATTTATTTTATATTTTGGGGATTTTAAATTGACATTATGTGTGCATTTTATGTGTTAGAAAATATTTTTATGACTTGCATATATTATATGAGTGTATGTGTTAGTTAATGTGTTAGTAGTAATTTTGTTAGAAGGAATAAATGAGTTAGTTAAAACTTTAGGGTCCAAAGTGTAACTTTAAAGTTCAGGGGCTTATTTGCTCAAAATGAAAGTTGAAGGACCAAAGTGGAAATTGGTAAAGATATTTATAACTTATCCTCCCATCTCTCTCCCTCTGTGTTTACAATTGAAAAGCAACATTTTACGTTTTTCTCTGGTTGAAGACGAAGGGAGTAAGTTTATTTTCCTATTTTAATTTATATCTTTTTAATTACTTCTCCGTTTTAAAAACTAATTATATAAAAATGATCAGGGCGTTGAGTAGGTCATTTCTACTCGAGCAAAACATATTTCTGCGATACTTTTTCCGGAAATAGGTAAGTTACTAATTCCCCTTAAATAGTAAAATGGTCATATATTTACTATATGTGGTGAAATTATTGTGAAAAGAATTTATTTGTGATACTTGTTTATTTGGGACAAAGGGAGTATAATTATACTGGGTAAGTGACTTGGTTTGTATGCAAGGATGTATAGGGAGTATGTTTATATCCCTGAGAATGTTAGTATATGTGTTTGAAAGTATACTCTTACTCGTGGGACGGTAAAATATTAACTTGAGTTAAATGTTAAATAAGTATATTATAAAAATTATACTATTATTCGTGGGACAGTAAAATATTAACTTAAGTTAAATGTTAAATAAGTATATTATAAAAATTATTCTATTATTCGTGGGACGGTAAAATATTAACTTGAGTTAAATGTTAAATAAGTATATTATAAAAATTATACTATTATTCGTGGGACGGTAAAATATTAACTTGAGTTAAATGTTAAATAAGTATATTATAAAAATTATACTATTATTCGTGGGACGGTAAAATATTAACTTGAGTTAAATGTTAAATAAGTATATTATAAAAATTATACTATTATTCGTGGGACGGGGAAATGAAAGAAAGTATCTCTAAATGAGTATATTAGTATATTAGAAAAATTATACTTATACTTTTGAGACGGTGAAACGAAGGGAGTATAATTTATTCAAGTTTTGGCCTGTCGAATGGTGTGGGCGGCCGCCCAAATAGGGCGTGCGGCCGCACTCTTATCTGAAAGATTTTGTTCTTGGAACAGGGCTAGTTGGGCGGCCGCACAGGGTAGGTGAGGCGGCCGTACAGTCCAATCTGGAAGGTTAAATTATTCAAATTTAATTGATTAAATGTTCAATCTTGGTCTAGGTCTTAGGTGATATCTTAGAGTACCTAGAGGGTTGCTGTGGAATACTCTTGTGTTTGAAATGGTTCCTTTGTGAACATGAGTGTTGTGGAATTCGACTGAATATTAAGTGGATATTATTGAACATCTTTTTATGTGATTTGGATTGGTTCATCTTTGTGATATGTTGGCTTGGTTCCCTACTTTGGAATCATTGCCCTGGTTGTTGTTTAAGCAAGTATTCATTACTATGCTCGTTTTAAAGTCCAGCTGGTACTACTTGTTGTGGTTTCGGGCAATGGTAGGGATTATGATGGCACACGAGCCAAGTTCATTGTAAGGCTTCTACCATTGGTTTCCCATTTTTAACCCCCTTCCTTGGGCCAAAGGTTGGGCACTTTGGGTTATGACATTGTGTCATTTTCCCCTCTTGTTGTTGTTTGCGCCGTTGTTATTGTTTGGTTCCGGAACCGGCTTCAGCCCTTTGGTGCTGCTCACTTGATACCTCTTTGATGGTTATATTTGATTCGAGAACCTTGGCTCAGTATCCACTTATGAGTGTTTATTTCCGCCTTATGTGCTGTATGATGAGTTGGTCGTTATTTCCAACCGGTATGGGACGGTTGGCGATAGGGAGCCTCTCATGTTATGTGCTTACTTGCTACATGATTGTTTATTGGTATTGATCTTTATGATTATCATATCAGCATGTAACGTAGTTGCATTTTAGTAACTTACTGGGATTCATTCTCACCCCTTATTTGTTTACTGTTTTGGATAAAGGCGAGTACATGGAATAGGATAATTGCACGGGAGGACGTCGTGGTGGTAAGAGTTTGGGATATGAGTTTTGTCAAGGTTACATTACATAGATGTATAACCTTTTGGGTAGAGTTTCCTTGACTTCATCATCTTGTAACACCTATATTTTGGATAATGTTGGTGTATGTACATTTGTGTAAAAGTCTGTAAGCCTTCGGGCTAAATACTTTCGTTTGTGAAAGTTATTTGAAAAGTTTGTTTGAAAGTTAGTGGAAGTCTTTGAACTTCAAGTGTGGATTTTGTTAAACTTTCTGAAAGTATATTTCGAAATTTTTTCTAAAAGTGTTTTACAACGTCTTCCACTCGTGTCCCGGTCGTGGGGCCAAGTAGGACCACGGGTCTGGGGCGCGACATTTTAAGCCCCAGTATACCCATGATTCGGCAAGGCATTAAGTTGAGTGCTGAACCACCGTCGACTAGAACCCTTGAAATTGGTCTCCCTCTTCTTATCTTGAGATAGATGGCCTCATTGTGGTCGGACCCAAATGGTGGAAGGTCCATGTCGGCAAAGGTGATGACATTGCCAAAATGTATGTCGCCTATCATAGCAGTAAGGTCTTCAGGAGTTGTGTCTGGAGAGATGGATGTGTTGTCGAGGTTACTGATGACGAGGTCTCGATGATTCTTTGAAGATGCGATGAGGTCCCAAATGGATATGTTTGCTTGAGTCTTCTTGAGTTGAACTAATAAAGGATCTTCGGGCGTGTCGCGAGTTTGCGATCTTGGAGAAGAGGTGCTTGTTGCAGAAGCGTTGGGATTGCTTGCTATGATCCGTCCGGATCGAGTTAGCATGTTGACGCTCCCGTTTTACTTCTTTTTCCTATTCTCTAAGACTTCCCTCATTATCTCATCATAATTCACAACGTAGCAAGAATTATCAATTTCATTCATATCATTAGAGCCCTCATTCATAATGGGAATTGAATGAGTGGTCTCCTCAAGCTTGCCTAACTCTATTACATGGACATCACCCCCATTAGGAACTATGAATTCCTTCTTGTCGATGAGGTCTTGGATGATGTTACGGAGGCTAAAGCATTCCTCGGTAAGATGGCTACTATGTTTATGATAGTCACACCATTTGTGATGGGCATGGTTTGCGTTGATCATCTTGGGCTTGAACCCTTGGAGAGGAGTAACTTTCCCTTTAGCCTTGAGGGCTTGAAAGGCCTCGGTGAGAGTCATGCCTTGAAGAGGATTGTAGACACGGTCATTTTGAAACCTTTTGTCTTGGGGTGGAGGGACCTTTTTGTAATTCCCCTTGTCGGTAGTGACGGCATTGACTGAAGCCTTTTTTGTTGAGTTAGAGGCGGCCTTGTATCGGAAGCTAGGAGCAGTTTTCTTGATCTCCTTGAGCAAATTATCCATTCGGACCCCTGCCTCATACATTTGAGAAAAGTCGGCGTAGCAAGCCCCACTTAGGTGTGTGAGGTGATCAATCTTGAGACACTTGAGGAAGATGTCCATTTGCTCATTGGTATTAGGCCTCTCGACTATTTCCGCAAGTTTGTCATTCCACCTCCTTGTAAAATCAATAAAGGTCTCATTGTGCCTTTGGGTGGTATTCTCAAGCTCTTTCTTTGTTAGGCGGTGAGTGGTGTTGCCTTTGTATTGACTCTTGAAGGAAAGCATGGCGGCGTCCCAATAGAGACGGATTGTGAGCGGGAGAGTTGATACCAATCTTTTGCGGCCCCCTCGAGAGTAGAGGGAAACATTGCGCCATCACTTTTGGAGAGACCTTTTTCGGAACCATATCCCATATGTAAGTCTCGATGTGGGCCATCGGGCAAGAGTTTCCCTTGAACTTTCTGATGTCGGGCATTTTGAACTTGTCGGGGAGAGTAGCCATTGTACTTATAAGGATGAATGACTGATAAAGGCTTGTGTCGGAGCCTTTCCCCAAGTTGAGACTGTTGAATCATTGGTCGATATAGGCCATGATTGAGTCAACCATCTTGTGATCCTTGCTTTCGGTGCTTGGTTCCCCCATTTTCTTGTTCCGGGTGCCAACATAAGAGATTTCAAACAAACCGTTGGTCCACTCGGACTCTTCGATGTCATCCTTGTCTTTGCCCTTAGAAAGCTTGATGATCTTGGCCTTTATTTGATCCATTTCGGCTTCGTGAGCCTCCTTTTGACTGTCAAGGTGGGCTTGCCAAAGATCATCTTTGGTTTGGACCTCCTTATTGAGAGTGGAGACTTGCTCTTGGAGAGTTTGGACCATAGCTGAGAGTTGTTCAAGAGACATGGTGTTGTTGGAGTTTCCAGCCATTGCTGCTGTCGGAGCTGTTGGAGTGATCAATTCACGAACTAGCCGGTTTCCTGAATCTCGGTAGATGCGGTAAGTACCAATTGGACCTAAATTGAAGAAGAGGCCCTTGTCAGTCTTGAGTAACACTTTTGTTGTCGCGACCCCGACCCCGCGGGCCCGGAGTACGCGAGCTGGACGTCGACTTAAACAATAAACTCTAAAATAATGAAGATAAAAATTTCCTTTTAAGAGAAGAGATACTTCAAACTCTTGTGATCGGTAAAAATCTCAAACTTCGCTCCATATAGGTAAAGCTTCCACTTATGCAACGCAAAGACTATCACAGCCAAATCCATATCATGAGTAGGGTAATTCTGTTCACTAGGGGTCAACTTCCTTGAAGCATACGCAATCACTTTCCCATTCTGCATCAAAACACAACCCAAACCCTCTTTCGAAGCATCACTGTAAATTACTAAATCATCATTTCCATTCGGTAACGCAAGAATAGGAGCCGTAGTTAATCTCTTCTTTAATTCATCAAAGCTGCTTTGACATTTTTCACTCCACACAAACGGTACATCCTTCCGGGTCAACTGAGTCATCGGAGTAGCAATCCTCGAAAACCCTTCTATAAACCTTCTGTAATACCCGGCTAAACCCAGAAAACTTCGGATCTCGGTCACTGACTCGGGTCTCTTCCAATCCACTATAGCTTCTATCTTCGAAGGATCCACAAAAATCCCATCTTTAGAAATCACATGACCCAGAAATGAAACCTTCTCGAGCCAGAATTCGCATTTACTAAACTTCGCAAACAACTGCTCCCTCGCAAGAATGGATAAAATTGTCCTCAAGTGTTGCTCGTGCTCCTCTCGGGATTTAGAGTAAACAAGAATGTCGTCGATGAAAACCACCACGAACGAGTCAAGATAAGGATGGAAAACCCGGTTCATCAAATCCATAAACACTGCAGGCGCGTTAGTCAACCCAAACGGCATAACCAAGAACTCGTAATGACCATAACGAGTGCGAAAGGCAGTCTTTGGAATATCCTCCGATCGAATCTTCAACTGATGGTACCCACTCCTCAAATCAAGTTTAGAAAACCCAACTGAGCCTTGAAGCTGATCAAATAAATCATCAATGTGAGGTAGAGGATACTTGTTCTTCACGGTAACCTGATTCAACTTTCGGTAATCGATACACAATCTCAAAGAACCATCTTTCTTCCGCACAAACAAAACCGGTGCTCCCCACGGGGAAACACTGGGGCGGATAAACCCTCGATCCAGCAACTCTTGCAACTGAACCTTTAGTTCCTTCAACTCTGCGGGAGCCAACCTATACGGTGCCTTTGAAATCGGAGCTGTACCCGGTAAAAGATCTATACAAAATTCTATTTCACGATCGGGAGGCATATCATATTCAGAAGAGAAAACATCGGGAAATTCTCTAACTACCCGAACACTCTCCAAACTAGGGGATTCTTTTCTAGTGTCAAGCACACTAGCCAAGTACCCCTCACAACCACGGAGCAATAATTTTCTCGCTTTCACATAAGAAATGATACGAAAATTTCAACTCAAAGGCATAGCCTCAAAAACAAATTTAGGCACATCAGGGATAGAGAAATTAACGACCTTTCTACGACAGTCAACAGAAGCATGAAACTTGCTCAACCAATCCATACCCAAAATAACATCAAAATCTTGTATCGGGAGGACTACCAAGTCCGCACACAAGACACGACTACATATAAGCACGTCACAATCACGAAATACTCTATCGGTCCCCAAACATTCTCCCATAGGAGTTGACACCTCTAACACATAGGGCAAAGACTCAGATGCAGCATTTAGTAAAGAAGCAAATTGCACAGAAATGTAAGAATGAGATGATCCTGGATCTACTAACGTACGTGCGCTCACATTAGATATAGAAACAATACCTCCAATCACTGAGGGATCATCTGCCTGATGCTGATTCATTGCAAACACTTTTCCTTGGACCTTGGGCTTCCCCGTAGCATCCCTTTTCTGACCCTGAGTAGTACCAACTCCTGACCCAGATGGTTGACCCTTGCCTCTAGTACAATCCCTTGCGAAATGCCCCATTTGACCACAATTGGTACACCTGCCCTGTTTCTTCCAACAACGGTCCTCTGAATGGCCTTCCTTATGGAAATAGGAACAAAGTCTCCTATTTTGGTTCCCTTGGTTCCCGGCAGTAGTGCCCGGGTTCCTTGGGATTGGTTTCCCTCGGAACTGAGATTGTCCCCCAAAGTTACCTCGGTTATCAATCCTTGATTGTGACTTGCTCTGCGCTCCTTGCTTACTCGGGTTAGCTACCTCGGTCTTCCTCTTATGTTCCCCAATATCTTGCTCTATAAGATAGGCACGGTCTACTGCATCCTAGAATGTCACAATCCTCTGGGCTATAAGCTGAATACGGATAGAAGTCTTCAAACCCCGGATGAATCTCATAGCTTTCTGTTCTTCGGTCCTCACAAGATAGTCACAATACCGGGCTAATTCTGTGAACTTAGCCGAGTACTGAGCTATAGACAACAAACCTTGCTCCAAGTTGAGAAGCTCGATCTCCTTTCGGTTCTGGTCCACTACCGGGATAAAATGCTCTTTGAACTTCCGAACAAACAATTCCCATGCATACACTGTATGGGTATCATCCCAACTCGCTTTGACTCCTTTCCACCAATGCTCGGCGGCCCCAACCAATTTATAAGCCGCAAACCGGACCCTATCCTCGTCCGTGCACCCAAACACATCATAAATTTTCTCCATAGACTCAACCCACAGTTCGGCCTTCTTCACATCGGGCTCACCATCGAACTCTGCCGGTTTCAGTTTCAAGAATTGCTCCAAACCATATCGGGGTGGTGGTGCTTGCTCTACTCTCGGTCCTTGGTCATGAATTGCTTTCATGGCCGCCTCAAACATGCCTTGGAACATAGTACGGTTCTCTTCCCGAAGATCATTCTGATTCTGAGCCCCACTAGAACCTTCACCCGTTCTTCTTCTACCCATTGGAAATAATTACCTGCATAAAACATCAACCGTTACTCACTCCGAACACAACTACCCTCCTAGGTCATAGTAGTCCACCTAGACTTATACTTAGAGCTAAACCATAGCTCTGATACCTACTGTCGCGACCCCGACCCCGCAGGCCCGGAGTACGCGAGCTGGACGTCGACTTAAACAATAAACTCTAAAATAATGAAGATAAAAATTTCCTTTTATACCAAAAGATGATAACACAAAGTTTTGAAATCCAACTTGAACAACAAAATATAAACTAGTGTAAGTTCCATAAGCTTACACCCAAAATAATACAATATACAAATTCTAATGACGTCAAGTTTGGTACAACTATTCCCAAAATAAAAAAGGTTACACATTTATATAATGTAAACCCACCAATAACAACTTTCCCCAAAAGCTCAACCCTCGCGACGTCCTGTCTCGTGATCAGCGAGTCTAATCCTTTCCACCTGGGGGGGGGGGGGGCGGGTTAAGGAAAAACAAAGATAAAAGAAAAGGGGGTGAGATAAATCTCAATAAGTCACTAATGCAACTACATGACATGTTATGATGCAACAAGCAATAATAAATAATAAATCACATAGCACATAGCAATTATCATTTAACAGATAGCAGTGGAAATAAACAGTTAACAAAGGATATTAGCCAAGGTTTCCCAACTGAAAGAACCAAATAAATGTCGCTGCGCAGCTTCATTAATCAACAATCAACATCTTCATAGTAGCACGAAAGCTTGAAGAGAAAACCCCCGGTACCGGAACCAATAACCAATAATAGCAAGGGAATATGACACAAAGTCATATCCCAAACCGAACAGCTAGAATGCTCACAAAGGAGCTAGCTCATCTCACATCCAAGGCCAATCTGGAGGAGGGTAATAATTGGGCAAAACAATGGTCAACATCATAATGGACTTGGCTTGTGCCATCATAATGTTTCGCATCGCCCGAAACACACACAAATACCAGCTGGACTTTCAAGTAAAGGCTAAGTAATAAAATACTAGCACGATAAACAACTAATGATTCCAAAGTAGGGAACAATTCCAAATAAATCACCACAAAGGTAAACCAATCCAAACAACGCATCAAAGATGGCCCACATTCTCGAAACGATACTTAATCAAATTCCATGACATATTTATTCATAAAAGAACCAATTCCAATTAATAAGGTATTTCACGATGTTAACTTAAGTTAATTAAAGTAATTAAACTTAAACTAGATAAGCCATTAGTCTTAAACCAAGCAAAAGGAAGATTTCTGGAACAGGGGGCGGGCGGGCGCCTGGAGGGGGTCGGGCGGGCGCTTAATTGACCAGAAGGTCTGGCCGCATAAAAAGCTGGGTAGGCGGGCGCCTGGTCCAACCCGGGCGGGCGCCTGGTCTAGTTCTTGGCCGGGAAAACAGAGCTGGGTTCTTCATTTCTTACCCATTTTCACAACACTCAAAATCAATACTTCCAACATGATCCCCAACGTGCCCAAACAACATCTAACCAAAAACGGGACCTTAACAACACCATTTATCAACCAAAACCAAGATCAAATCCCAACCTTCATCAAAATCACCATTTTTAACCAAAACCCAAAATAAATTCCAAATAAATCCCAAACTCAATCAAACATCAAATGTATCAACTAAAGCATTACATGAACATGAAATGAACACTTTAGCATAAAAATGGGGGAAAAGCAACTTACTTGGGATTTCTCAAAGATGACGGAATTCAAATATTTTTGGTTCTACGCGATCCTATCGACGATCTAAACACATTTGATAAAATGAGAAATAAGAAAAGATGAGAGGAAGAGGAAGAAAATGAAGAGAGAAGGGAGAGAAGAAACTTACCCACCAATGAGAGAGAGGGAGATTGAGCTGGGAATGGGAAATGAGGGAGAGGGTGAGGGAGAAGAGTAGGGAGGGAGTAGTTAAAATCATTTTCAAAAACTTACACCTAGGCCCCTCCTCACTACTAACACTAACCAAATTTCCCCACTAACTACTAAAACCCAAAAACTCTACACTATCACAAATGACCCAATTAAAAAGGCTAGACATAGCTTATGATGAAACATAAAATGCACACATAATTATTTAAATAAATAATAATTCAAATAAGTAATTAAGCCATAAACAAATAATTAAATATTTATTATTATAAAATAGAGACGGGTTTTCGGGTCGTGACATTTGTTCCATGAAGAGGCTTGAACACACAATGGGCACACGCTCGAACCACATAAAGAAAGACCTTTTTTATATATATATATAAGTCGGAGGGACGTGGTCCCTTTTGGGGTTTCTAAGAAAAATAATGGAATCGTCACACTAGTATATAGACATTCTCGCGGTCCCATATACTCATCGAATTCCACCACGTTTGTGAATCCTACATGTATCGGGATGTCACGACCCCAAATCCGGACCCTATTTTAGTCATAAATTTGTAATTGTGTGCATTATATTTTCTTGCATATCATTATTTATTTGATACATATGTGCTAGTTAGTTCATTTAGAAATGTGTCTAGCATCATTAGAATGTCCTTTGAATGAGCTAGAACTTAAGGGGAGCTTTAGTGTAAATTAGAGTGCAAGGGTTTAGATGTTCTTAGGCATTTTTGAGGGACTTGGGTGAATTTAGTTGGGGATAATGGAAAATCCCAGCTCATTTTCTTGCCTAACTTCACTTTCCTCTTTTTCTTGTTCTTCTTGGTGAGCTTGAGAGAGAGAGAGAGATTCCACCTTTGACCTTCAAATTCACAACTCAATTCTTCACCATTTCTCAAATTGACTTCATCAAAATGTTCCTTGTGTTGTGGAGATCTTATCTACCCAATTCATTCTTTATTTCATCAACCTTCAATTTGGAAGAGGAAGAAGAAGTTCCTCCACCATTCCCTTCAATTCATCCTCCAATCCAAGAAATAATTGCATCTAGTTGTTCCTTGTGAAGAGTAGATCAAGATTAGCCAAGCAAAGATTCATCTTCTTCAACATCTAGCTTGGAAGAGGTAAGTTACTACCCCCTTTTCCCTTTAGGATTGTTCATGTAAGTTCTTAGTGATAATCTTTGTTGCTGCATGTTGGTTATGATGTTGTTGTGATGTTTTGGTAACTATTTGGTAGTATTGTGTTGTTGAGTTAAGGAATATGTTAAAGAGTTGATCTTTAGGTTGTTGAATTCATTTGGTACTGCTGGGTTTGTAGTATATTTGGTCTAGTTGTACCTTAGGCTTAATATGTAGGTACCTTTGTTCAAAAACCCAAAAAAATTGCAAGATTTGGCTCATTCGGGCAAGGATGCGCGCGCACCCTTTTTAAGGGAGGCGTGCGCACCCCCTCTTTTCCCAGATTGTCCGTTTTACGCTCAATCTTCCGGAGGCCATAACTTCTTCATCCGGACTCCGTTTTGGACGTGTAAACTATCGTTGGAAAGATATTTTCAAATACTATGCAATGGTTTTGTTGGATGTATAATTATATAGAAATATAAAATGGTTCTGTTTGACGGGATTAGGTTCAATACGTGACTAGGCTTCGGGTTTTACCTTATGGCACTCTGATAGGTGTTTTAGGGCACGAAAGTTTTAGAATGGCCCGTTGGTGATCAAGTTGAGATGTGTAACCTTTTAGGTTCATTTGATGTGTTTTATCCTTGTGATGTATTTGTGGGATTTCTTACTTTGAAATCCTTTTGTTTGATTATTTATTGCACAATGTTGTTGAACTCTTCATGAGAAATTTTATCATCTTTCTGATGTGTTTGGCATGATCCCCTCTTGTGGAATTATGTACCGTTTGTTCAATAGTTTAGAAAAGTCCAGCTGGTATGTTGTGTCGGGCAGTGTTAGGGATTATAATGTGTAACGACCCCAAAACCTCCCTAATTTTCTTAACTTAAATTGGAATTTTTATGTGCATTTTATGTGTTAGAAAATATTTTTATGACTTGCATATATTATTTAAGTATATGTCCTAGTTAATGTGTTAGTAGTAATTTTGTTAAAAGGAATAAATGAGTTAGTTGAAACTTTAGGGTCCAAAGTGTAACTTTAAAGTTCAGGGGCTTAATTGTTGAAAATGAAAGTTGAGTGATCAAAATGTAATTTTGGGATAAAAATATTTATAACATGCTTATCTTCTTCTCTTCTTTCTCTGTGTTAAAATTTTACTCAGCAAACATTCTCGTTCTTTCCTAGGGAGGAGAAAAATGTAAGTTCAACCTATTTTTATTTAATTCTTTTTATTTACTTACTCGTTTTAAAAACTAATTATATAAAAATGATCAGGGCGTTGAGTATGTCATTTCTATCCGAACAAAACATATTTCTGCGATACTTTTTCTGGAAATAGGTAAGTTACTAATTCCCCTTAAATAGTAAAATGGTCATATATTTGCTATATGTGTGATATGTGGTGAAATTATTGTGAAAAGAATTTATTTGTGATACTTGTTTATTTGGGACAAAGGGAGTACAATTATACTGGGTAAGTGACTTGGTTTGTTTGCAAGTATGTATATGGAGTATGTTTATATCCTGAGAATATTAGTATAAGTGTTTGAAAGTATACTCCTATTTGTGGGACGGTAAAATATTAACTTGAGTTAAATGTTAAATAAGTATATTATAAAAATTATACTATTATTCTTGGGACGGGGAAATGAATGAAAGTATCCTTAAATGAGTATATTAGTATATTAGAAAAATTATATTTATAATTGACACTTGTAATTGTTATTTTGCGATTTGGGTAATATTTGTTATACTTGTAATTTTTGGGACAAAGGGAGTATTTAGTATGTTGGTTTGGTTGGGCTAAAAGTAGTATTAAAGTTGTTTTGAGACTGATTTTGTAGTCTTAGTAAAGTTATAAATGTGAAGTGTTGTACTTTTGGGACGGTGAAACGAAAGGAGTATAGTTTGTTTAAGTTTTGGCCTGGCGGGTGTGTTGGGCGGCCGCCCAAATAGGGCGTGCGACCGCACACTTATCTGGAAGATTTTTGTCTTGGGACAGAGTGTTTTGGGCGGCCGCACAGTCTGGTGTGGGCGACCGCCCAGGGTTGCTGGAAAAGTTGAGTGGTTCCAATCCTAGTGATTTAAAGTTCAATCTTGGTCTAGGTCTTAGGTGTTATCCTAGAGTACCTAGAGGATTGTTGTGGAACGTTATAGTGTTTGAAATTGGTTCCTTTGTGAACAAATGTGTTATGGAATGTGAATAAGGAGTAATTGGATATAGTTGAACATCTTTTGATGTGGTTTGGATTGGTTCATCTTTGTGATATGTTTGGCTTGGTTCCCTACTTTGGAATCATTGTCCTTGGTTGTTGTTTAAGCAAGTATTCATTACTATGCTAGTGTTAAAGTCCAGCTGGTCTTGTGTTGTGGAGTCGGGACAGTGGTAGGGATTATAATGGCACACGAGCCAAGTTCATTGTAAGACTTCTATCATTGGTTTCCCATTTTTAACCGCCAGTCCAGATTGGCCTTGGATGGGATGAATTAGCTCCCTCGAGTGAGCATTTAGGTTATGACTTTGTGACATATTTCCCTCTCTGGTTACTTTGGTTCTATTGGTTATGGTTTGGTTTTCGGGATCCCGGCTTCAGCTATTTATGCTGCTCAGATGGTTTTCTCAGATGGTTATATGTTTGATTCGAGAACCTTGGCTCAGTATCCATGTGTGAGTGTATAATTTAGCCTTATGTGCTGCCTGATGAGTTGTTCGTTATTTCCAACCGGTATGGAACGGTTGGCGATAGGGAGCCTCTCATGTTATGTGCTATATGCTATATGATTATTTGTTGATATAGTTTCTTTATGATTATCATATCAGCATGTAACGTAGTTGCATTTTAGTAGCTTACTGAGATTCATTCTTACCCTTTATTTGTTTACTGTTTTAGATAAAGGCGAGTCCAGGGAATAGGACACTTTGGCACGGGAGGACGTTACAGTGGTAAGAGTTGGGATTTGTTTTGTAAGGGCTACATTATGTAAATGTAAAAACTTTTGGGTAGAGTTTCCGTGACTTCATCATCTTGTAACACCTATATTTTGGATAATGTCGGTGTATGTACATTTGTATAAAAGTTTGTAAGCCTTCGGGCTAAATACTTTCGTTTGTGAAAGTGGTTTGAAAAGTTTGTTTGAAAGTTAGTGGAAGTCTTTGAACTTCAAGTGTGGATTTTGTTAAACTTTATGAAAGTATATATCGAAAAATTTCCTAAAAGTGTTTTATAACGTCTTCCACTCGTGTCCTGAGCGTGGGGCCAAGTAGGACCACGGGTCTGGGGCGCGACAGTTGGTATCAGAGCTAGGTTGTAGATGGTCTAGAATGACTAAGTGACCTAGGAGGGTAGTTGGGTAGAGAGTGAGTAACGTTGAGTGTTTTATGCAGGTAATCACTGAAGATGGTTGGAACAGAGGGTGATCAGTCGGGGCCTTCAGGGCTGGGTAATGCTAGAGAAGAGGTTCGAACAATGTTCCAAGGTATGTTTGAAACTGTAATGAAAACAATTGACGATATAGTTGAGCACAAAAGCAAGGTTGAAGCCTCGGATGTGACAAAACGAGGAGGACAGTTAAAACCACAACCCCAGCGTGGTGATAGTAAAGAATACCAAGGGACATCTTTGCAAGCTAAGGAATCTTTTTAAGGGCCACAGAATAGAAGAACTCAAGGCAAACGAGTATGTAGCTATTGTCGGAAGGAAGGGCATTTAGAAGAAAGATGCTGGAAGAAGCAAGGCAAATGTATGAGATGTGGTCAGTTGGGTTATTTTCAGAAGGATTGTCCTAGATTTAAGAATCAGTTATCGGGAAGTGTAATTGGGTCTTCTTAGGGCCAGAAGAGGGATTCTTCAGGGAAGCTTAAGGTACAAGGTAGTGTTTCTGCCATCAATCAACAACAGAGTTTAGATCCTTGTAATGTGATTGGAGGTATAATTTCTATGTCTAGTTTGAGAGCACATACACTTATAGACCCTGGCTCTTTGCATTCTTGTGTGTCTGTGCATTTTGCTTCTCGATTACATGTGTCTCCTGAGTCTCTACCTTAGGTGTTAGAGGTGTCTATCCTAAGGGGGAGTGTTTGGTGATTGATAGAGTGTTGCGCACTTGTGATGTGCAAATTTGTGAGCATGTTTTACTTGCTGGTTTAGTTATTTTGCCATAGCAAGATTTTGATATTATTGTGGTGGAGTTTTATATGCTAGTGTGCTTTAATTAAGCATGGTAGATATATGTGTTTAGCATTCATGCTATTTATGCATTAAAGTCTGAATTTTATTTTTTTTTTATCACAAGATTATGCCTGGTATTTGGTTTATGGGGTTGGCAGCAGAGTGTCTATAGCTAAACTAGAGAATGTACTCTTCCTTTGTGGGATCTCAGATATGTTTTCTATTGAGTAGTACATGATTGATGAAAACCTTGGGTTATCTTGAGTTGTTCGGTATAATGCTATAGTGTTGATATCTAGTGCAATATATCCATAACATTGGTTGAGTTAAAGGAGTAGAAGATTCTACTTGAAATATTTCTTGACAAGGGATTCATTACGTTCAGTATATCTACATGGGATGTATCAGTATCGTTTATTGTGAAAAGGTATGGTACTTTGCGATTGTATATTGAATACTAAGAGCTCAACCAGATGACTATAACGAATCCTCACTTGTTATTTTATATGGGGGATAGATTTGATCAACTTCAGAGATCAGTGGTTTATTCAGTGGTTGACTTGAAGTGATTATCATCAGTTGAAATTTTAAGTTGAGTATATTTTAAAAACGATTTTTCATACCAAGTATGGGCATCATAAATTGTGGTCATAGTGTTTGAATTAACAACTACTTCAGTGGTATTGTTGGATATGCTGAGTTGTATCTGTAGCCGTAATTGGATTTCTTTGTGAGAGGCAACAGTTGTGAAATCAAGGCATTATGTCTTCTTGTTAGAGGATATATTATTATGAGGAAGTTTCAATTCAGGCATGGTTATTGATTCTTTAAATATGGAAGCAAGAGTAATTGTAAAAATCCTACTTCAGTAGCAGAGGTATGTAATTTGTTGAGATTGGCATATGGTTAGAGATTCATTGATAGATTTCTAAGGTAGCTACACCGTTAACTATATGACACAGGAAGATACACTTTCTCGATGGATTGGTAAGAGTGAAACGAGTTTTTAATTGTTGAAACGAGAGTTGATGACAACTTTAGTATTGATATTGCTTAATGGATTTGACTAGTATTATAGTTATCTAGAGGATGTGATCAGTGTTACTATTTTCTAGTGGATATGTCGAGTTTTACCATTATAGTGGATCTAATCAACTCATTGTTTATGGTGATGCCTCGAAGAGTGATTGAGATGTTTATCCATTCAGAATTGTATGGCAGTTATGTATGCTTCGAGAAGATTGATTCCTTATGAACAAAATTATCCTACCCATAACTTGAGATTTATTGCGATTATACATCCATGGCATTAGTGAATGACCTTTATAAAGCCATATTGAAGTGTTTACCAACCATGAGAGTTGAAGTAATCATTTTCTTCAGGAGAGCTACACTTGAGACAATGCAAGTAGAGTATTATGTTATATCATTCAGGAAAGACAAATATATTAGAGGATTCCTTGACTTATAGTTCATGTTTGATAACACTAAATGGGGGAAGGTTAGAGGAATTGATATTTTGGAGTCCTTATGAGTCGAGACATGTGATGATTTTGCGATTGTGAAAGCTTTAAGTTTCTACTTTATTGAATGATTTCAACTATGGAAAATTACTAGTGGAATGAATGATGATAGACAACACGATTTTGTTCGTTGCTAGTAATGGAACTTTAATTTTTGTAGCAGAGTATGTAGTCGACACTTAGTGGAACCAACATGCATAACGGAATTCAACTACAGGTACTTGAGGAGTTACATTTGATTTGTTTGATACGAGAAATTCTAAGCATTCAACTAAGTCCTTGAGCTGCGAATAATCTGGAAGTAAAATATCAGTGATCAGTTGGTTTGTGACAAGCCTTTGAGATTTCTGAGTGGATATGAATCTATTGCGAAATGTTTCATTGAAGGAGTTACCCTGAATAGTTGAGAACAATGATGATTGATTGATAGCGGATTGGTTACCAAGTTTTCTCACCTTATTTATTTTGAGGGTATAAATGTTAATTCCAGTTGTTATTTATTTGTTCAGAAGATAGTGCGATTTCATGGGATGACTACGAGCATGGTATTGGATATGGGTTCCTTATTTATATCTTGATTTTAGTAAGCAATTCAGAAGGCTTTGAATTCAGAATTGGGATATAGAACGACTTTTCATCCTCAGACAGATGGTCAGTCAGAAAGAACCATTCAGATTCTCGAGAATATGCTGAGAACTTCTTCAGTTGATTCTTAGAATTCGTGGGATATACCTTTACTTCTCGTGGAGTTTGCTTAATATATCAGTTCTTTTGAGATTTTGGGAATAGTTGGAGATTGGGTTTATCATCTTGTGTTACTTCCTTCTCTTGACAAGGTTTATAATGTGTTCCATGTGTCGATGCTACGCAAATCTGTTAATGATTTTTCTCATGTATGTCTAAAGTTTTAGAGGATATTGAATCGAGTAAGTCGTAGAAGGAACATTCAGTTCAAGTGATTGATTCTAGAGTTCGAGAATTGAGAAATGAGAGTATTCCTTTTGCTCGAGCTGTATAGAGAAACCATAATGTGGAAGAATCTACTTGGAAGCTTCGAGATTGGAATGGAAAGGAAATATCCTTGGTTGTTTGATTCGTTTGGTAAGTAATCCTAAAAATTCGGGACGAATTTTCTTTAAGGGGGAGTGATTGTAACGACCCCAAAACCTCACTAATTTTCTTAACTTAAATTGGAATTTTTATGTGCATTTTATGTGTTAGAAAATATTTTTATGACTTGCATATATTATTTAAGTATATGTGTTAGTTAATGTGTTAGTAGTAATTTTGTTAAAAGGAATAAATGAGTTAGTTGAAACTTTAGGGTCCAAAGTGTAACTTTAAAGTTCAGGGGCTTAATTGTTGAAAATGAAAGTTGAGTGATCAAAACGTAATTTTGGGATAAAAATCTTTATAACATGCTTATCTTCTTCTCTTCTTTCTCTGTGTTAAAATTTTACACAGCAAACATTCTCGTTCTTTCCTAGGGAGGAGAAAAAGGTAAGTTCAACCTATTTCTATTTAATTCTTTTTATTTACTTACCAGTTTTAAAAATTAATTATATAAAAATGATCAGGGCGTTGAGTAGGTCATTTCTACCCGAACAAAACATATTTATGCAATACTTTTTCCGGAAATAGGTAAGTTACTAATTCCCCTTAAATAGTAAAATGGTCATATATTTGCTATATGTGTGATATGTGGTGAAATTATTGTGAAAATAATTTATTTGTGATACTTGTTTATTTGGGACAAAGTGAGTATAATTATACTGGGTAAGTGACTTGGTTTGTATGCAAGTATGTATATGGAGTATGTTTATATACTGAGAATATTAGTATAAGTGTTTGAAAGTATACTCCTACTTGTGGGACGGTAAAATATTAAATTGAGTTAAATGTTAAATAAGTATATTATAAAAATTATACTATTATTCTTGGGACGGGGAAATGAATGAAAGTATCCTTAAATGAGTATATTAGTATATTAGAAAAATTATATTTATAATTGACACTTGTAATTGTTATTTTGCGATTTGGGTAATATTTGTTATACTTGTAATTTTTGGGATAAAGGGAGTATTTAGTATGTCACGACCCGAAATCTAGGCTCTATTTTATTAGTAATTAAATGATTATTATTTAATTATTTGCTTAATTATTTATTTAAATTATTATTTATTTAAATAATTATGTGTGCATTTTATGTTTCATAATAATTATGCCTAGCATTTTAATTGAGTCGTTTGGGTTAGTGTAGTATTGTTGGGCCTTAATTGTTAGCACGGAGAGTAAGCATTTGTGTTAGTATTAGAGGAGGGGCCTATGTGAAAGTTTTCAAATAATTCTTCATCTACTCCCTCCCTCACCTCCCTCACCCTACTCTTTCTCACTCCACCTCCATCCCCCATCACCCAGCTCAATCTCTCTCTCTCTCCAAAAGGTAAGCATTTTCTTCTCTTCCTTCTCTCTTCATTTCCTTCTTCTTCCTCTCATAATCTCTCATTTCTTAAAACATGAACCTTGTTTAGATCGTCGATAGGATCGCGTAGAACCAAAAAGAATTGAATTCCGGCAACTTTGAGATTTATCAAGTAAGTTACTTTCCCCCCATTTTTATGCTAAAATGTTCATATCATGTTTATATAATGCTTGATGTGTTATATTGGAAGTTTGGTTGAGTTTAGAATTTATTTGGAATTTATTTGAGTTTTGATCAAAAATGGTGTTCTTGGGAATGTTGGGGTTCGAATCTTGTTGTGGGTAGCTAGATGTTGTTATTTAGGTCCATTTCAAGTTCACAAGTTGTTTTGGTGCATTATTATGCTTATTGGAAGTCTTGATTTTGAGTATTAGAGAAATGGTGAAGTTTTGGGTAAAATTTGGTTACTTGGGTTCTTCTGCGTTTTTTCTGAATTTAGGAAGTGCTCGGCCGAGCGCGTCCCTTGACTCGGCCGAGCGGAGCAGACCAGAGAGTCATAGTTTTGGAGCCGAGGTTGCTCGGCCGAGTCATATAGAACTGCTCAGCCGAGCACCCCTGTTTTAGGCATAAATGTTTATAACTTAAAAGTAATCACCCGGAACAATAAGAAGTCAACCGTAAGCCTATGTAAACCGTGTAAGGAGTACGTTAGAGTTATATGAGTGAGTAGTTGTAGTTGGATGCCTAGAATTGAATTGGATGCGTTGTGATTGAATGTGTTATAGTAATTGAGTATTCTTACTTTGGAAGTATTGGAACACCTTTATTGTGTATTGTTGGTTCATTTCACTTTCTTGGTGATTTCTTGGTATGGTTCCCTACTTTGGAACCCTAAGTTGTTTAATTAAGCTAGTATTTATTACTTAGCATTTATTTGAAAGCCCAGCTGGCATATTTGTTGTATCGGGTGATGGGAAAGATTATAATGGCAAAGCCAAGTCCATTATAATGTTGACCATTGTTTTGCCCCCTTCTATACCCCCTTTTCCAGATTGGCCTTGGAAGGGATAAGTTAGCTTCCTTTGTGAATGTATCTAGCTACCGAGCATGACTTTGTGGCATGGCTCTTGTCCTTTGTGACACTTTATGGTTATTGTTCCGGTACCGGGGTTTTCTCTTCGGCTTTCATGCTATTATGAAGATGATGATTTGTTGATTATTGAAGCTGCGCAGCGATCCTTTATTTGGATGTACCGGTTTGGAAAACCTTGGCTATATCCTTTGTTATGTGTTTATTTCCGCTGCTATCTGTTATGTGATAACTGCTATGTGCTATCTATGATTTATTATTGTATATTGCATCATAGCATGTCCTGTAGTTGCATTAGTAACTTATTGAGATTTATCTCACCCCCTTTCTTTTACCTTTGTTTTTCCTTAACCCCCCCAGGTGCTAAGGATTAGTCTCGCTGATCACGAGAAAGAGGACGTCGAGTGTGGATACATTCTTTTGGGGAAGGTTGTTATAGGTTGGTTTACATTATATAAATGTGTAACCTTTTTGGGATAGTTGTACCAAACAATGACGTCATTAAGAATTGTACATTTATCTTTTGTTGGGCATAAACTTGTGGAAGTTTATGATAGTTGTATTTGTTTGTTATCAAACTCGGATTTGTAAAACTTTGGATCATCACCTTTTGGTATCAAATGAATTTTTTTTTTTACTTCGGTATTTCACAGTTTTGGTTTTAAGTCGACGTCCAGATCGCGGTCTCGGGCCCGCGGGGTTCGGGGTCACGACAGTTGGTATCAGAGCTATGGTTTTAGCTCTATGTATAAGTATAGGTGGATTAGTATGACCTAGGTAGGTAGTAGTGTGCGGAGTGATTAACGGTTGATGTCTTATGCAGGTAATTGTTCTCAATGTCTGGAAGAAGAAACAGAGGAGGTACTAGAGGGGTACAGAATCAGAATGATACAAGGGAAGAAGCACGTGCCATGTTTCAAGGCATGTTCGAGGCGGCCATGAAGGCCATACATGATCAAGGTCCGAGGGTAGAACAAGCACCACCCCGATATGGATTGGAGCAATTTCTGAAGTTGAAACCGGTTGAATTCAATGGGGAACCCGATGTTCGGAAAGCTGAGTTATGGATTGAGTCGATGGAGAAGATTTATGAGGTATTTGGTTGCACGGATGAGGACAAGGTCCGGTTTGCGGCTTATAAGCTTGTGGGAGCCGCCGAGCATTGGTGGAAGGGTGTTAAAGCTAGTTGGGATGATACTCACACGGTGTATGCGTGGGAGTTGTTTGTGCGCAAATTCAAGGAGCATTTCATTCCGGTTGTTGATCAAAACCGAAAGGAGATCGAGCTACTCAACCTGGAGCAAGGTGTGTTGTCTATAGCACAATACTCGGCTAAGTTCATAGAATTAGCCCGGTATTGCGACTATTTGGTGAGGACCGAGGAACAAAAAGCTATGAGATTCATTCGGGGATTGAAGACCTCCATCCGTACTCAACTTATTGCCCAACGGATTGTGACCTTCCAAGATGCGGTAGACCGAGCCTACTTAATAGAGCAAGATATTGGGGAGCATAAAAGGAAAACCGAGGTTGCGGTTACGGGTAAACCGGGAAGCCATGCTAAATCTCAACCTCAACACCGTTTTGACAACCGTGGTAACCCGGGAGCATCATCTCAGTTTAAGGGGCAATCCACACCGAGGAATCCGGGTGCTACTCCGGGGATTCAGAATAGGAAGCCTTGTACCTTTTGTCAGAAGGTAGGCCATACGGAGGATAGGTGTTGGAAAAAGCAAGGCAAGTGTACCAATTGTGGTGAGATGGGGCACTTTGCGAGAGATTGCACGAGGTACTGAGGTCAGTCATCCGGGTCAGGGGTTGGTACTAATCAGGGTCAGAAAAGGGATGCCGCTGGGAAGCCCAAAGTCCAAGGAAGGGTATTCGCCATGAATCAACAACAAGCTACCGATGATCCTTCGGTTATTGGAGGTATTGTTTCTGTGTCTAATGTGAGCGCACGAGCGTTAGTAGATCCAGGATCATCTCATTCATACATTTTTGTGCAATTTGCTTCCATGTTAAATGCTGCATTCGAGTCTTTACCGTACGTGCTAGAGGTGTCGACCCGTATAGGAGAATGCTTGATTTCTGATCGAGTCTTTCGTGCTTGTGATGTGGTTATTTGTGGTCGTGTCCTTTGTACGGACTTGGTAGTTCTTCCTATCCAAGACTTTGATGTCATTTTGGGTATGGATTGGTTGAGCAAGTTTCATGCTTCTGTTGATTGCCGTAAGAAAACTGTTACTTTTTCTATTCCCAATGTGCCTAAATTTGTGTTTGAGGCTTGTCCTCTAAGTAGAAAGGTTCGCTTAATTTCTTATATGAAAGCGAGAAAATTATTGCATAGTGGTTGTGAGGGGTATTTGGCTAGTGTTCTTGATACTAGGAAAGAATCCCCTAGTTTTGATAGTGTTCGGGTAGTCCGGGAATTTCTCGATGTTTTCTCTACCGAGTATGATATGCCTCCCGATCGTGAGATAGAATTTTGTATAGACCTTTTGCCGGGTACGGCTCCAATTTCGAAAGCACCTTATAGATTGGCTCCCGCAGAGTTGAAGGAATTAAAGGTTCAGTTGCAAGAGTTGCTTGATCGAGGGTTTATCCGCCCTAGTGTTTCCCCGTGGGGAGCACCGGTTAGTACGAAGATGTATCAGGATAGCAACAATTTTGGTGGATTAATATGAAAAGGGAAATAGCCGAGTATGTATCGAGGTGTTTAACTTGTCAGCAGGTCAAAGCCGAGCATCAGAGACCCGCGGGATTACTTCAGCCGTTAGAGATTCCCGAGTGGAAATGGGAGCATGTGACTATGGATTTTGTTACGGGACTACCTCATACCCGTAGGAAGTATGACAGTGTTTGGGTAATAGTGGATAGATTGACCAAGAGTGCCCATTTCTTGCCTATTGACATCAGGCATTCGATGGAGAAGCTTGCGACCCTTTATATCGACGAGATTGTTAGATCGCATGGGATTCCGGTTAGCATCGTGTCAGATCGAGACCCGAGGTTTACTTCTAGATTCTGGAAGGCATTTCAAGAAGCTTTGGGTACAGATTTGCGATTCAGTACAGCTTTTCATCCTCAGACCGATGGTCAATCCGAGAGGACTATTCAAATTTTGGAGAATATGTTGCGAGCTTGTGCTATAGACTTTTCCGATTCTTGGGATTCGCACCTACCGTTAGTGGAATTCTCTTACAACAACAGTTATCATGCTAGTATCGAGATAGCACCGTATGAGGCCTTGTATGGGAGGAAATGTAGATCGCCTATTTGTTGGGATGAGGTCGGTGAAGCGAAAGTTTTGGGTATCGATTTGCTTCGGGATTCAGTTGAGAAAGTTAAAGTTATCCGGGATAGATTGAAAACAGCCCAGAGTCGACATAAGAGCTACGCAGACAACCGAAGGCGAGATCTCAGTTTTCAGGTTGGTGGTTTGGTATTCTTGAAAGTGTCTCCGAAGGTGGGTATTCGTAGATTTGGGAAGAAAGGCAAATTGGCTCCGAGGTTTATTGGTCCGTTTGAGATTTTGGGAAAGGTTGGACTTCTAGCGTATCGTCTCTCGTTACCGTCATCTTTGGACAGGTTGCAGAACGTGTTCCAAGTTTCTATGCTTCGGAAGTATGTTCATGATCCATCTCACGTGTTGCCGAGGGTACCGGAGGATATTGAGCCCGATATGTCTTATGAGGAATGACCGGTTCGGATCTTAGATTCTAAAGTCCAAGAGTTGAGAAACAAAAGCGTTGCGTTGGTTCGAGTCCTTTGGAGGAATCATGATGTCGAGGAGTCGACGTGGGAGCTCCGAGATGAGATCGAGAGGAAATTTCTGTGGCTTTTTGTTTGAGGTGAGTCTCGTTAAAATTCGGGTCCAATTTTCTTTAAGGGGGAGTGAATGTCACGACCCGAAATATAGGCTCTATTTTATTAGTAATTAAATAATTATTATTTATTTATTTGCTTAATTATTTATTTAAATTATTCTATATTTAAATATTTATGTGTGCAATTTATGTGTTATAATTTATGCCTAGCATTTTATTAGGGTCTTTGTGCAAGTTTTTAAATTACTCCTACCCTCTCCCTACACCTCCTTCTCCCTCATACACTCCACCTCCCTCACCATCTCTCTCTCTCCAGCCCATTTCTTTCTCTCTCTCCAAGCTAGAAGGGTAAGTTTTCTTCTCTTCATCTCTCTTCATTTACTTCCTCTTCCTCTCATCTTCTCTCATTTCTTAAATCGTGAACATTGTTTAGATCGTCGATAGGATCGCGTAGAATCAAAAAGAATTGAAATCCATCAACTTTGAGATTTATCAAGTAAGTTACTTTTCCCCCATTTTAATGCTAAAATGTTCATATCATGTTTATATGATGTTTGATGTGTTATATTTGATGTTTGGTTGGGTTTTGAATTTATTGAGAATTTATTTTGGGTTGTGATAAAAAATGGTGAAATCTTGAATGTTGGGTTTGATTCTTGATTTTGATTGTTAAATGTTGTTGTTTGAGTCTTTTTAGACTTATTGGTTGTTTTGGTACATTAGTTTGTGAGTTGGAAGGTTGTATTTTGAGTTGAATGTGTTTTGGGTTTGAAAATGGAAGAACCCATGTTGTTCTTCCCGATTTCTGGAAATTCAGAAGCTTGGGCGACCGCACAAAATTTCCTGGGCGACCGCGCATCTTTCTGAAAGCTTTTGTTCTTGTTTTGAGGCTTTTTGGGCGACCGCACATCCCACCTTGGGCGGCCGCACAGAACCCCTGAAAATTTACATTTGTTAAAATTATGTGAATGAAGGATGCGTTTTGGTCTAAGTCGTGGGTGTCCTTCTAGTTGACCCTAATGAACATTGTTGTACACTTTAGTGATAGAATTGGGTCCTTTGTGATCAAGTTTGTGTTTGAAATTCATTAATTGTTAATTGGGATTTTGGAGCACCTTTATTGTGTGTTGTTGGTTCGATTCATCTTTTGGTGATTATTTGGCATGATTCCCTACTTTGGAATCCTTTGTTGTTTATCCTGCTAGTATTTCATTACTTAGCATTTATTTGGAAGCCCAGCTGGCATATTTGTTGCATCGGGCGATGGGAAGGATTATAATGGCAAAGCCAAGTCCATTATAATGTTGACCATTGTTTTGCCCCCTTCTTTACCCTCTTTTCCAGATTGGCCTTGGAAAAGTCAACTTAGCGTTCCTTTGTGAATGTATCTAGCTAGCGGGCATGACTTTGTGTCATGGTCCTTGTCCTTTGTGACACTTCATTGGTTATTGGTTCCGGTACCGGGGTTTCCTCTTCGGCTTTCATGCTATGATGAAGATGATGAATTGTTGATTATTGAAGCTGCGCAGCGATCCTTTATTTGGATGTTCCGGTTTGGAAAACCTTGGCTATATCCTTTGTTATGTGTTTATTTCCGCTGCTATCTGTTATATGATAATTGCTATGTGCTATGTGATAATAATTATTGTTTATTGCTTAGTGCATCATAGCATGTCATGTAGTTGCATTAGTAACTTATTGAGATTTATCTCACCCCCTTTTCTTTTATCTTGGTTTTTCCTTAACCCCCCCTAGGTGCTAAGGATTAGTCTCGCTGATCACGAGAAAGAGGACGTCGAGAGTGGATACATTCTTTTGGGGAAGGTTATTATAGGTTGGTTTACATTATGTAAATGTGTAACCATTTTGGGGTAGTTGTACCAAACAATGACGTAACTAAGAATTGTATAATTGTATTTTGTTGGGCATAAACTTGTGGAAGTTTGTGATAGTTGTAATTGATTTTTATCAAACTTGGTTTTGTAAAACTTTGGATCTCTACCTTTTGGTATCAAATGGAATTTTTAACTTCAATATTTCTGAGTTTTGGTTTTAGAGTCGACGTCCAGATCGCGGTCCCGGGCCCGCGGGGTCCGGGGTCGCGACAGTTGGTATCAGAGCTATGGCATTAGCTCTATGTATAAGTCTAGGTGGATTAGTATGACCTAGGTGGGTAGTAGTGTGCGGAGTGATTAACGGTTGATGTCGTATGCAGGTAATTACTCGCAATGTCTGGAAGAAGAAACAGAGGAGGTACTAGTGGGGCTCAGAATCAGAATGATACAAGAGAAGAAGCCCGTGCCATGTTTCAAGGCATGTTTGAGGCGGCCATGAAGGCCATACATGATCAAGGTCCGAGGGTAGAGCAAGCACCACCCCGTTATGGATTGGAGCAATTTCTGAAGTTGAAACCGGTTGAATTCAATGGGGAACCCGATGTAAGGAAAGCTGAGTTGTGGATTGAGTCGATGGAGAAGATTTATGATGTGTTTGGGTGCACGGATGAGGAAAAGGTCCGGTTTGCGGCTTACAAGCTTGTGGGAGCCGCCGAGCATTGGTGGAAGGGTGTTAAAGCTACTTGGGATGATACTCACACGGTGTATGCGTGGGAGTTGTTCGTGCGCAAATTCAAGGAGCATTTCATTCCGGTTGTTGATCAAAACCGAAAGGAGATCGAGCTACTCAACTTGGAGCAAGGATTGTTGTCTATAGCACAATACTCGGCTAAGTTCATAGAATTAGCCCGGTATTGTGACTATTTGGTGAGGACCGAGGAACAAAAGGCTATGAGATTTATTCGGGGATTGAAGACCTCCATCCGTACTCAACTTATTGCTCAACGGATTGTGACTTTCCAAGATGCGATGGACCGAGCCTACTTAATAGAGCAAGATATTGGGGAGCATAAGCGGAAGACCGAGGTGGCCAACCCGAGTAAGCAAGGAGCGCAGAGCAAGTCACAACCAAGGATTGATAACCGAGGTAACTTTGGGGGACAATCTCAGTTCCGAGGGCAACCGACCCCAAGGAACCCGGGTACCACTTCCGGGAACCAAGGGAGCCAAATTAGGAAGCCTTGTACCTTTTGTCAGAAGGTAGGCCATTCGGAGGATAGGTGTTGGAAAAAGCAAGGCAAGTGTACCAATTGTGGCGAAATGGGGCACTTTGCGAGAGAGTGCACGAGGTACCGAGGTCAAGCATTCAGGTCAGGAGTTGGTACTAATCTAGGTCAGAAAAGGGATGCCGCAGGGAAGCCCAAAGTTCAAGGGAAGGTTTATGCCATGAATCAACAACAAGCTACCGATGATCCATCCGTTATTGGAGGTATTGTTTCTGTGTCTAATGTGAGCGCATGAGCGTTAGTAGATCCAGGATCATCTCATTCATACATTTCTGTGCAATTTGCTTCCATGTTAAATGCTGCATTCGAGTCTTTACCGTACGTGCTAGAGGTGTCGACCCCTATAGGAGAATGCTTGAATTCTGATCGAGTCTTTCGTGCTTGTGACGTGGTTATTTGTGGTCGAGTCCTTTGTGCAGATTTGGTAGTTCTTCCTATCCAAGACTTTGATGTCATTTTGGGTATGGATTGGTTGAGCAAGTTTCATGCTTCCGTTGATTGCCGTAAGAAAACTGTTACTTTTTCTATTCCCGATGTGCCTAAGTTTGTTTTTGAGGCTAGTCCTCTGAGTAGAAGGGTTCGCTTAATTTCTTTTATGAAAGTAAGAAAATTATTGCCTAGTGGTTGTGAGGGGTATTTGGCTAGTGTTCTTGATACTAGGAAGGAATCCCCTAGTTTTGATAGTGTTCGGGTAGTTCGGGAATTTCCCGATGTTTTCTCTACCGAGTATGATATGCCTCCCGATCGTGAGATTGAGTTTTGTATAGATCTTTTTCCGGGTACGGCTCCAATTTCAAAAGCACCTTATAGGTTAGCTCCCGCAGAGTTGAAGGAATTAAAGGTTCAGTTGCAAGAGTTGCTTGATCGAGGGTTTATCCGCCCTAGTGTTTCCCCGTGGGGAGCACCGGTTTTGTTTGTGCGTAAGAAAGATGGTTCGTTGAGATTGTGCATCGATTACCGAAAGTTGAATCAGGTTACGGTGAAGAACAAGTATCCTCTACCGCATATTGATGATTTGTTTGATCAGCTTCAAGGGTCCGTGGTTTTCTCTAAACTTGATTTGAGGAGTGGGTACCATCAGTTGAAGGTTCGATCGGAGGACATTCCGAAGACTGCTTTTCGCACTCGTTATGGTCATTATGAGTTCTTGGTTATGCCGTTTGGGTTGACTAACGCGCCGGCCGTATTTATGGATTTGATGAACCGAATTTTCCACCCCTATCTTGATTCGTTCGTGGTAGTCTTCATCGACGACATTCTTGTTTATTCGAAATCTCGAGAGGAGCACGAGCAACATTTGAGGACAGTTTTATCCGTTCTTGCGAGGGAGAAATTATTTGCGAAGTTTAGCAAATGCGAATTTTGGCTCGAGAAGGTGTCATTTCTGGGTCATGTGATTTCTAAAGATGGGATTTCGGTGGATCCGTCAAAGATTGAAGCTATAGTGGATTGGAAGAGACCCGAGTCAGTGACCGAGATTCGTAGTTTTCTGGGTTTAGCCGGTTATTACAGAAGGTTTATTGAAGGGTTTTCGAGGATTGCTACTCCGATGACTCAGTTGACCCGGAAGAATGTTCCATTTGTGTGGACCGAGAAATGTGACAAGAGTTTCGAGGAATTAAAGAAAAAGTTGACTACCGCACCGATCTTGACTTTGCCTAATGGGAGCGATGGCCTAGTGATTTACAGTGATGCTTCGAAAGAGGGTTTGGGTTGTGTGTTGATGCAGAATGGGAAAGTAATTGCGTATGCTTCGAGAAAGTTGACCCCGAGTGAACAGAATTACCCGACTCATGATATGGAGTTAGCGGCTATTGTCTTTGCGTTGCACAAATGGAAGCACTATCTTTATGGAGCGAAGTTTGAGATTTTTACCGATCACAAGAGTTTGAAGTACCTTTTCTCCCAGAAAGAGTTGAATAATAGGCAGCGCCGATGGATGGAATTATTGAAGGATTATGATTGCACGATTTCTTATCATCCGGGGAAGGCGAATGTGTGTTCCGGATGTTGATGGAATTAAACATAGAGTTCTTGATGAGGGTCACAAATCGAGGTATACTATTCATCCGGGTATTACGAAGATGTATCAGGATTTGAAGCAACAATTTTGGTGGATTAATATGAAGAGGGAAATAGCGGAGTATGTATCGAAGTGTTTAACGTGTCAGCAGGTCAAAGCCGAGCATCAGAGACTCGCGGGATTACTTCAGCCGTTAGAGATTCCCGAGTGGAAATGGGAGCATGTGACTATGGATTTCGTTACGGGACTACCTCGTACCCCTAGGAAGTATGACAGTGTTTGGGTAATAGTGGATAGATTGACCAAGAGTGCCCATTTCTTGCCTATTGACATCAGGTATTCGATGGAGAAGCTTGCGACCCTTTATATCGACGAGATTGTTAGATCGCATGGGATTCCGGTTAGCATCGTGTCAGATCGAGACCCGAGGTTTACTTCTAGATTCTGGAAGGCATTTCAAGAAGCTTTGGGTACAGATTTGCGATTCAGTACAGCTTTTCATCCTCAGACCGATGGTCAATCCGAGAGGACTATTCAGATTTTGGAGGATATGTTGCGAGCTTGTGCTATAGACTTTTCCGATTCTTGGGATTCGCACCTACCGTTAGTGGAATTCTCTTACAACAACAGTTATCAGGCTAGTATCGAGATAGCACCGTATGAGGCCTTGTATGGGAGGAAATGTAGATCGCCTATTTGTTGGGATGAGGTCGGTGAAGCGAAAGTTTTGGGTATCGATTTGCTTCGGGATTCAGTTGAGAAAGTTAAAGTTATCCGGGATAGATTGAAAACAGCCCAGAGTCGACATAAGAGCTACGCAGACAACCGAAGGCGAGATCTCAGTTTTCAGGTTGGTGGTTTGGTATTCTTGAAAGTGTCTCCGAAGGTGGGTATTCGTAGATTTGGGAAGAAAGGCAAATTGGCTCCAAGGTTTATTGGTCCGTTTGAGATTTTGGGAAAGGTTGGACTTCTAGCGTATCGTCTCGCGTTACCGTCATCTTTGGACCGGTTGCAGAACGTGTTCCACGTTTCTATGCTTCGGAAGTATGTTCATGATCCATCTCACGTGTTGCCGAGGGTACCGGAGGATATTGAGCCCGATATGTCTTATGAGGAACGACCGGTTCGGATCTTAGATTCTAAAGTCCAAGAGTTGAGAAACAAAAGCGTTGCGTTGGTTCGAGTCCTTTGGAGGAATCATGATGTCGAGGAGTCGACGTGGGAGCTCCGAGATGAGATCGAGAGGAAATTTCCGTGGCTTTTTGTTTGAGGTGAGTCTCGTTAAAATTCGGGTCGAATTTTCTTTAAGGGGGAGTGAATGTCACGACCCGAAATATAGGCTCTATTTTATTAGTAATTAAATAATTATTATTTATTTATTTGCTTAATTATTTATTTAAATTATTATTTATTTAAATATTTATGTGTGCAATTTATGTGTTATAATTTATGCCTAGCATTTTATTAGGGTCTTTGTGCAAGTTTTTAAATTACTCATACCCTCTCCCTACACCTCCTTCTCCCTCATACACTCCACCTCCCTCACCATCTCTCTCTCTCCAGCCCATTTCTTTCTCTCTCTCCAAGCTAGAAGGGTAAGTTTTCTTCTCTTCATCTCTCTTCATTTACTTCCTCTTCCTCTCATCTTCTCTCATTTCTTAAATCGTGAACATTGTTTAGATCGTCGATAGGATCGCGTAGAATCAAAAAGAATTGAAATCCATCAACTTTGAGATTTATCAAGTAAGTTACTTTTCCCCCATTTTAATGCTAAAATGTTCATATCATGTTTATATGATGTTTGATGTGTTATATTTGATGTTTGGTTGGGTTTTGAATTTATTGAGAATTTATTTTGGGTTTTGATAAAAAATGGTGAAATCTTGAATGTTGGGTTTGATTCTTGATTTTGATTGTTAAATGTTGTTGTTTGAGTCTTTTTAGACTTATTGGTTGTTTTGGTACATTAGTATGTGAGTTGGAAGGTTGGATTTTGAGTTGAATGTGTTTTGGGTTTGAAAATGGAAGAACCCATGTTGTTCTTCCCGATTTCTGGAAATTCAGAAGCTTGGGCGACCGCACAAAATTTCCTGGGCGACCGCGCATCTTTCTGAAAGCTTTTGTTCTTGTTTTGAGGCTTTTTGGGCGACCGCACATCCCACCTTGGGCGGCCGCACAGAACCCCTGAAAATTTACATTTGTTAAAATTATGTGAATGAAGGATGCGTTTTGGTCTAAGTCTTGGGTGTCCTTCTAGTTGACCCTAATGAACATTGTTGTACACTTTAGTGATAGAATTGGGTCCTTTGTGATCAAGTTTGTGTTTGAAATTCATTAATTGTTAATTGGGATTTTGGAGCACCTTTATTGTGTGTTGTTGGTTCGATTCATCTTTTGGTGACTATTTGGCATGATTCCCTACTTTGGAATCCTTTGTTGTTTATCATGCTAGTATTTCATTACTTAGCATTTATTTGGAAGCCCAGCTGGCATATTTGTTGCATCGGGCGATGGGAAGGATTATAATGGCAAAGCCAAGTCCATTATAATGTTGACCATTGTTTTGCCCCCTTCTTTACCCCCTTTTCCAGATTGGCCTTGGAAAAGTCAAGTTAGCGTTCCTTTGTGAATGTATCTAGCTAGCGGGCATGACTTTGTGTCATGGTCCTTGTCCTTTGTGACACTTCATTGGTTATTGGTTCCGGTACCGGGGTTTCCTCTTCGGCTTTCATGCTATGATGAAGATGATGAATTGTTGATTATTGAAGCTGCGCAGCGATCCTTTATTTGGATGTTCCGGTTTGGAAAACCTTGGCTATATCCTTTGTTATGTGTTTATTTCCGCTGCTATCTGTTATATGATAATTGCTATGTGCTATGTGATAATAATTATTGTTTATTGCTTAGTGCATCATAGCATGTCATGTAGTTGCATTAGTAACTTATTGATATTTATCTCACCCCCTTTTCTTTTATCTTGGTTTTTCCTTAACCCCCCCCCCCAGGTGCTAAGGATTAGTCTCGCTGATCACGAGAAAGAGGACGTCGAGAGTGGATACATTCTTTTGGGGAAGGTTATTATAGGTTGGTTTACATTATGTAAATGTGTAACCATTTTGGGGTAGTTGTACCAAACAATGACGTAACTAAGAATTGTATAATTGTATTTTGTTGGGCATAAACTTGTGGAAGTTTGTGATAGTTGTAATTGATTTTTATCAAACTTGGTTTTGTAAAACTTTGGATCTCTACCTTTTGGTATCAAATGGAATTTTTAACTTCAGTATTTCTGAGTTTTGGTTTTAGAGTCGACGTCCAGATCGCGGTCCCGGGCCCGCGGGGTCCGGGGTCGCGACACCCTAAGTTGTTTAATTAAGCTAGTATTTATTACTTAGCATTTATTTGAAAGCCCAGCTGGCATATTTGTTGTATCGGGCGATAGGAAAGATTATAATGGCAAAGCCAAGTCCATTATAATGTTGACCATTGTTTTGCCCCCTTCTATACCCCCTTTTCCAGATTGGCCTTGGAAGGGATAAGTTAGCTTCCTTTGTAAATGTATCTAGCTACCGAGCATGACTTTATGGCATGGCTCTTGTCCTTTGTGACACTTTATGGTTATTGTTCCGGTACCGGGGTTTTCTCTTCGGCTTTCATGCTATTATGAAGATGATGATTTGTTGATTATTGAAGCTGCGCAGCGATCCTTTATTTGGATGTACCGGTTTGGAAAACCTTGGCTATATCCTTTGTTATGTGTTTATTTCCGCTGCTATCTGTTATGTGATAACTGCTATGTGCTATCTATGATTTATTATTGTATATTGCATCATAGCATGTCCTGTAGTTGCATTAGTAACTTATTGAGATTTATCTCACCCCCTTTCTTTTACCTTTGTTTTTCCTTAACCCCCCCAGGTGCTAAGGATTAGTCTCGCTGATCACGAGAAAGAGGACGTCGAGTGTGGATACATTCTTTTGGGGAAGGTTGTTATAGGTTGGTTTACATTATATAAATGTGTAACCTTTTTGGGATAGTTGTACCAAACAATGACGTCATTAAGAATTGTACATTTATCTTTTGTGGGCATAAACTTGTGGAAGTTTATGATAGTTGTATTTGGTTGTTATCAAACTCGGATTTGTAAAACTTTGGATCATCACCTTTTGGTATCAAATGAATTTTTTTTTTTACTTCTGTATTTCACAGTTTTGGTTTTAAGTCGACGTCCAGATCGCGGTCTCGGGCCCGCGGGGTTCGGGGTCGCGACATAGTATGTTGGTTTGGTTGGGCTCAAAGTAGTATTAAAGTTGTTTTGAGACTGATTTTGTAGTCTTAGTAAAGTTATAAACGTTTAGTGTTGTACTTTTGGGACGGTGAAACGAAAGGAGTATAGTTTGTTCAAGTTTTGTCCTGGCGGATGTGTTGGGCGGCCACCCAAATAGGGCGTGCGACCGCACACTTATCTGAAAGATTTTTGTCTTGGGACAGAGTGTTTTAGGCGGCCGCACAGTCTGGTGTGGGCAACCGCCCAGGGTTGCTGGAAAAGTTGAGTGGTTCCAATCCTAGTGATTTAAAGTTCAATCTTGGTCTAGGTCTTAGGTGTTATCCTAGAGTACCTAGAGGATTGTTGTGGAACACTCTAGTGTTTGAAATTAGTTCCTTTATGAACAAATGTGTTATGGAATGTGAATAAGGAGTAATTGGATATAGTTGAACATCTTTGATGTGGTTTGGATTGGTTCATCTTTGTGATGTGTTTGGCTTGGTTCCCTACTTTGGAATCATTGTCCTTGGCTGTTGTTTAAGCAAGTATTCATTACTATGCTAGTGTTAAAGTCCAGCTGGTCTTGTGTTGTGGAGTCGGGACAGTGGTAGGGATTATAATGGCACACGAGCCAAGTTCATTGTAAGGCTTCTACCATTGGTTTCCCATTTTTAACCCCAGTCCAGATTGGCCTTGGATAGGATGAACTAGCTCCCTCGAGTGAGCATTTGGGTTATGACTATGTGTCATATTTCCCTCTCTGGTTACTTTGGTTCTATTGGTTATGGTTTGGTTTTCGGGATCCCGGGTTCAGCTATTTATGCTGCTCAGATGGTTTTCTCAGATGGTTATATGTTTGATTCGAGAACCTTGGCTCAGTATCCATGTATGAGTGTATAATTTAGCCTTATGTGCTTCCTGATGAGTTGGTCGTTATTTCCAACTGGTATGGGACGGTTGGCGATAGGGAGTCTCTCATGTTATGTTCTATATGCTATATGATTATTTGTTGATATAGTTTCTTTATGATTATCATATCAGCATGTAACGTAGTTGCATTTTAGTAGCTTACTGAGATTCATTCTCACCCTTTATTTGTTTACTGTTTTAGATAAAGGCGAGTCCAGGGAATAGGACACTTTGGCACGGGAGGACGTTACAGTGTTAAGAGTTGGGATTTATTTTGTAAGGGCTACATTATGTAAATGTAAAACCTTTTGGGTAGAGTTTCCGTGACTTCATCATCTTGTAACACCTATATTTTGGATAATGTCAGTGTATGTACATTTGTATAAAAGTTTGTAAGCCTTCGGGCTAAATACTTTCGTTTGTGAAAGTGGTTTGAAAAGTTTGTTTGAAAGTTAGTGGAAGTCTTTGAACTTCAAGTGTGGATTTTGTTAAACTTTATGAAAGTATATTTCGAAAAATTTCCTTAAAGTGTTTTATAACGTCTTCCACTCGTGTCCTGAGCGTGGGGCCAAGTAGGACCACGGGTCTGGGGCGCGACATAATGGCACACGAGTCAAGTTCATTATAATGTCTCACTGGTCTCTGTTATCCACTAATTGGCCATAGTTGGGTCGGTCTTTTGCCATTGTGGAATTGTAGCCTTGTTTTGGGTTACGACTTTGTGTCGTATTCCCCCCGTTGATGATTAATTTGTTTGGTTCCGGAACCCCTGCTTCATTTATTGAAGATGATTTGTTGATGCGGTTTGTTGAAGCTTCAGATTTTATATCCTTACGGAAAACCTTGACTCGGTATCCTTTGTAATGTGTTTAATTCCGTTGCTCGACTATGTGCTACTTGTTTATTATCCTTTATGTTGTTATGCATATTGCCATGCCATGTAGTGCATTAGTAACTTACTGAGATTCTTTCTTACCCCTTTCCTTTCAAACTTGTTTTTCCTTACCCCCCCCCCCCAGGAAGCAAGTGATAGTTCGTTGTGAGATCGTATGCGGCTGAGATTCTTCAAACAGGTTGTCTACTTTTGGGGTAGTTGCTCTATGGAGCATTTATATATTTTTGTTGTGAGGACGTTGAGTGTATCGAGATTGTTTAAACTCTGTATTTTGGGTTAGTGTTGTATTATACTTGAGAACTATAGTTGTAAGTATGACTCGAACAGGTTGTTAATATTATGACAGTTAGTCGATCAAGTGAATTTAATTTATATTTTTACAAGCTTCGGTATCAGGATTGGTTTATAGAAAGGATAACACGCCCGGTTCGAGGTACCAAGTAGGACCCCGGAACTCGGGGCGTTACAGTTGGTATCAGAGCTATGGTTTTAGATCTGGAAAGGGATAGGAACTCTGATATTGAATAGGTTGGATACTCATATAGTACGATTTTGAGCGATTAGGAAAACTAAGCTTTCTTTAAGGATAACTAGTTGCATTTGGTTTTGAGAATTTGTGGAAAATAAGCCTAACGGATTTGTGAGATGGAGTTAAGATAGAATTCGAGGATGAGTTCCTTCTAAGGAGAATTTTTTTTTTTTTTTTTTAGATTTTAAGTAGTGATTATTTAATTTCTGGGACATCTATAGGAAATGGTTGTATTGGGCCAGTGGGGATTGCAAGAAGAATGATGATTATTTGGGCCTTTAGAGTAAGAAATATTTCGGGTTGGTCGTTCTCGGGATGGGACGAGAGACGGCGACAGGTAACTGAAAATAGTGGAATTTACATATGAATATGTAATGATGTTAAGGGGAATGATAGTAGAGAAAGTATTAAGCAGCACAATAATTGTAACTGGGAGTTGTACGAGCTCAATTATGGAATTTCTTGGTAGAGCTTCGGTTTTTATGAATTATTAGTGACTCGATTTTAGTTCTTTTGAGCTACAACCATTGAGATTAAGAATGTAGGATATGGTTTGACCACTATACTTGGAGATAAGTAGTGCACCTAGTTGTATAGTATGATTGATTGGTATTCAATTTTTGGGATGTGAGTACTTGTGGTATACCCATAATTATAATTTCATGGACTGTCTCTAAGCCTGGAGTGGGTTTTGGCTTTAGTGGGTTAATTTATGGGTGTGATATTGACGTCGAGTGTTTCTTTATTTGTTGTTCAATTAGGTGTATGACTAGTATTGATAAGGTTGGTTCAATTGGGGTTAGATGGTTTGAGAATTAAGAGTGCAAGTCTTTAAAGGCTTAAGTATGTCTATTTTGTTGTGTCGTGTCATATAGGCATGTTTGCCTTTATTCTTTGATCTTCGTGGAGGTGTATTCACTACTAAGAGCCTGCGGGATTGCTAAAGGCAGTTATAAGAAACTCGGCAGAGTTGTGGGCGGTAACACCCTAGAAGTTATGCGTTGATGTAGTCATATCACCTATGCGGGTCATTGATTTGATATGTAGTATGGTCGGGTTTCTATGTGTTAAGTATTTTCTGCTCACCACAATGGGTGGTGCATGTTCTTATGTCAGTATGCTTGATCTTGTATAGGAGCATAATAGATCTATATATGATATTTATGTTCTGCATTAGAAGTATGAAAACTGTTATCACAAAGTAGTGTTTAGTGTTTAGTTTACGTGATTGGTATTGGGATGTCTACACCAAAACTGGAGGACGTATTCATTCTTTGTGAGATCTTAGATATATTTTCTACTGAATAGTATATAGTACTTAAGGAGAAACTTGGGTTAGATTGAGGGGTTATGGCGCAATGATACAGTGTTGGTATCTAGATCAATATCCTTACGTCATCGGTTGAGTTAAGAGAGTTGAAAGTTCAACTTGAGAAATCACTTGATGAGAAATTTATCACGTTTAGGATATCTTTGTGGAGTGCATCATTTTTGTTTGACATGAAGAAATATAAAAATTGATTGGGTAATATTAACCATTTAGGATATGTTACATTGGAAGCTAGCATTGAGTTTTAAGGCGTTTTGAGTTCAAGTTATGGTTTGTGGCGATTGAAATCTTTGGTTTAGGATAGAGAGCCTTATTTAACCGATTTGAAATTCCTCTTATGTACCATTGGCAGAATTTATTGGTTCATAGGTTTATGACTAAGGGTTTTGATTCAAGATGGGTTATCTCATTAAATGAAAAGGGTCTGTTTTGAAATTTTGATGGAATAATTATTTTATCTTCGAAGTATTGGTTTAATTTGATAGTAGTTATTGATAATTGGTTAAATGGCTTATCCTTAAGTAATTGTTATGGAGTGAGCACCAGATGCCTCGTAGAACTCTAGTTATTTGATAAGTAAGTTTTATCTTGAAGGATTAAATTTATTAAATTGGGAAAGAGAGTAACAATTCATACTTTTGGATTCTAGAGGATGAAATCTGTTGGATCGAGAAATTTTGTTTGTGCTAGTTATTATTATGTGACCATTTTAGTACATAAATGGAGTTGAGTTATAGCAATATGAGTATATTGGGAAAGTTATAATCATTTAAGATAGTAGACGCGTTAAGTTTAGTAGACTAAGCATATTTAATAACCCGAAAGATATTGAGGGCATTTTTGGGTTGTAGTTAAATGGTTTTGAACGGTCCCCATTAAGGGAATTCATTAGTTAAATTTATTTTGACTTCTATTATGCGCAATTCTTTTCTTTTGAAGTTTCTTATTTGGGTTGAGGAGAGGTAAATAGGTTGAGTATATATATATATTTGGGCTCATTAAGGGATACTCTGTTTTGTTTTGGGTTATTTGATATTTGATGTTTGCTAATTGGATCATTATATTAGTAACACTATTGGGCAAATGTACTATTGGGATAGTAAATATAAATGTCAAAGACTAAGTTTGGATTGACCATGGAAGATTAGAATTTGTTAATTTCTTTTGGGTATTTAAGCAAGGGTTTCTAACCTAAATTGGAAATTAGAGGAAATTTTTTGAAGGTAAAATTTAGATTGTTTTGTTTCTTTAATGGATTAATAGAGTATATGGAATTGTTTTGGTTTCAAAGGTTGGAATAGTGCAATGGTATTATTAGACTAAGTTTAGATTGTTTTGTGAGATCGTATGCGGCTGAGATTCTTCGAACAGGTTATCTACTTTTGGGGTAGTTGCTCTATGGAGCATTTATATATTTTTGTTGTGAGGACGTTGAGTGTATCGAGATTGTTTAAACTCTGTATTTTGGGTTAGTGTTGTATTATACTTGAGAACTATAGTTGTAAGTATGACTCGAACAGGTTGTTAATATTATGACAGTTAGTCGATCAAGTGAATTTAATATATATTTTTACAAGCTTCGGTATCAGGATTGGTTTATAGAAAGGATAACACGCCCGGTTCGAGGTACCAAGTAGGACCCCGGAACTCGGGGCGTTACAGTTGGTATCAGAGCTATGGTTTTAGATCTGGAAAGGGATAGGAACTCTGATATTGAATAGGTTGGATACTCATATAGTACGATTTTGAGCGATTAGGAAAACTAAGCTTTCTTTAAGGATAACTAGTTGCATTTGGTTTTGAGAATTTGTGGAAAATAAGCCTAACGGATTTGTGAGATGGAGTTAAGATAGAATTCGAGGATGAGTTCCTTCTAAGGAGAATTTTTTTTTTTTTTTTTTTAGATTTTAAGTAGTGATTATTTAATTTCTGGGACATCTATAGGAAATGGTTGTATTGGGCCAGTGGGGATTGCAAGAAGAATGATGATTATTTGGGCCTTTAGAGTAAGAAATATTTCGGGTTGGTCGTTCTCGGGATGGGACGAGAGACGGCGACAGGTAACTGAAAATAGTGGAATTTACATATGAATATGTAATGATGTTAAGGGGAATGATAGTAGAGAAAGTATTAAGCAGCACAATAATTGTAACTGGGAGTTGTACGAGCTCAATTATGGAATTTCTTGGTAGAGCTTCGGTTTTTATGAATTATTAGTGACTCGATTTTAGTTCTTTTGAGCTACAACCATTGAGATTAAGAATGTAGGATATGGTTTGACCACTATACTTGGAGATAAGTAGTGCACCGAGTTGTATAGTATGATTGATTGGTATTCAATTTTTGGGATGTGAGTACTTGTGGTATACCCATAATTATAATTTCATGGACTGTCTCTAAGCCTGGAGTGGGTTTTTGGCTTTAGTGGGTTAATTTATGGGTGTGATATTGACGTCGAGTGTTTCTTTATTTGTTGTTCAATTAGGTGTATGACTAGTATTGATAAGGTTGGTTCAATTGGGGTTAGATGGTTTGAGAATTAAGAGTGCAAGTCTTTAAAGGCTTAAGTATGTCTATTTTGTTGTGTCGTGTCATATAGGCATGTTTGCCTTTATTCTTTGATCTTCGTGGAGGTGTATTCACTACTAAGAGCCTGCGGGATTGCTAAAGGCAGTTATAAGAAACTCGGCAGAGTTGTGGGCGGTAACACCCTAGAAGTTATGCGTTGATGTAGTCATATCACCTATGCGGGTCATTGATTTGATATGTAGTATGGTCGGGTTTCTATGTGTTAAGTATTTTCTGCTCACCACAATGGGTGGTGCATGTTCTTATGTCAGTATGCTTGATCTTGTATAGGAGCATAATAGATCTATATATGATATTTATGTTCTGCATTAGAAGTATGAAAACTGTTATCACAAAGTAGTGTTTAGTGTTTAGTTTACGTGATTGGTATTGGGATGTCTACACCAAAACTGGAGGACGTATTCATTCTTTGTGAGATCTTAGATATATTTTCTACTGAATAGTATATAGTACTTAAGGAGAAACTTGGGTTAGATTGAGGGGTTATGGCGCAATGATACAGTGTTGGTATCTAGATCAATATCCTTACGTCATCGGTTGAGTTAAGAGAGTTGAAAGTTCAACTTGAGAAATCACTTGATGAGAAATTTATCACGTTTAGGATATCTTTGTGGAGTGCATCATTTTTGTTTGACATGAAGAAATATAAAAATTCATTGGGTAATATTAAGCATTTAGGATATGTTACATTGGAAGCTAGCATTGAGTTTTAAGGCGTTTTGAGTTCAAGTTATGGTTTGTGGCGATTGAAATCTTTGGTTTAGGATAGAGAGCCTTATTTAACCGATTTGAAATTCCTCTTATGTACCATTGGCAGAATTTATTGGTTCATAGGTTTATGACTAAGGGTTTTGATTCAAGATGGGTTATCTCATTAAATGAAAAGGGTCTGTTTTGAAATTTTGATGGAATAATTATTTTATCTTCGAAGTATTGGTTTAATTTGATAGTAGTTATTGATAATTGGTTAAATGGCTTATCCTTAAGTAATTGTTATGGAGTGAGCACCAGATGCATCGTAGAACTCTAGTTATTTGATAAGTAAGTTTTATCTTGAAGGATTAAATTTATTAAATTGGGAAAGAGAGTAACAATTCATACTTTTGGATTCTAGAGGATGAAATCTGTTGGATCGAGAAATTTTGTTTGTGCTAGTTATTATTATGTGACCATTTTAGTACATAAATGGAGTTGAGTTATAGCAATATGAGTATATTGGGAAAGTTATAATCATTTAAGATAGTAGACGCGTTAAGTTTAGTAGACTAAGCATATTTAATAACCCGAAAGATATTGAGGGCATTTTTGGGTTGTAGTTAAATGGTTTTGAACGGTCCCCATTAAGGGAATTCATTAGTTAAATTTATTTTGACTTCTATTATGCGCAATTCTTTTCTTTTGAAGTTTCTTATTTGGGTTGAGGAGAGGTAAATAGGTTGAGTATATATATATATTTGGGCTCATTAAGGGATACTCTGTTTTGTTTTGGGTTATTTGATATTTGATGTTTGCTAATTGGATCATTATATTAGTAACACTATTGGGCAAATGTACTATTGGGATAGTAAATATAAATGTCAAAGACTAAGTTTGGATTGACCATGGAAGATTAGAATTTGTTAATTTCTTTTGGGTATTTAAGCAAGGGTTTCTAACCTAAATTGGAAATTAGAGGAAATTTTTTGAAGGTAAAATTTAGATTGTTTTGTTTCTTTAATGGATTAATAGAGTATATGGAATTGTTTTGGTTTCAAAGGTTGGAATAGTGCAATGGTATTATTAGAATATGGATGGATTTAAGTGGACATTTTGTATTAGAATTTTGGGCTTACACTGTACCATTGGTTTAAGGTGTTAACTAAAGAAAAGACATTATACTTGAAATCCTTGGAGATAGTCACTTCGATGAAAATTTTTGGGAAGAAGAATTTATTTAGCTTTTCACAGTTTAAGGAGATGAATTAGCTTGTCATGATTTACGTTTAAGTAATGTTATTGTTTTAGATTTTGGGAAGCAAGACTAAGTGTACGGCTTACTAGTGGAAGTATCTTTACAGTGCAATTAAGGTTGTGAATGAAACAAGTTTGTGATATCTCAAAAATTCAGTTTTAGGAACAATCTGGATTCCTTGATTCTGGGTATGGATTTTAATTAGTAGTTGAGATAGTAATTGCAGAAGGTCATGTATGGAAATTATCATGTTGTAGATATTATTTAAGATTACTTTATAGTGGTTTAGAATGTGTAAATGGGTGACATATCCGGACTTCGGGTTCGTAAAATAGAGATCTTGAGTATGAGTGAGGGATTTTATGTTTGAAAGGAATCATCTTAGTATGTCTCAAAATGGTTTAACGGAAAGAATTAGGATTCCTGGTTGTATAGGGTGATTGGCACCAAAGTTCAAAAGAGAGAAATAGAATATCCCACTTGTTCGAGTAGTGTGGAGGAATCAACTTCGGATCTTCGGGAGGAGATGGAGCGGAAACATCCTTGGTTATTTGGTCTTTCGGGTAAGTTCACCTAAATTTCGGGACGAAATTTTCTAAAGGGGGAGTTGTCGCGACCCCGAATCCCGCGGGCCCGAGATCGCGAGCTGGACGTCGACTTACTAATCAAAACACCAAAATATCGGAGATAAAAATTTCATTTCATAACAAAAGATGGTAACACAAGGTTTTTGAAAACAATATAACAACAACAAAATAAAACTAGTATAAACTCCATAAGCTTATACGCCAAAGTTATAAAATATACAAATCCTAATGACGTCAATGTTTGGTACAAATATCCCAAAAAGGTTACACATTTATATAATGTAAACCCACCAATATCAACCTGCCCCGAAAGCTCGAACCCACTCAACGTCCTGTCTCGTGATCAGCGAGTCTAATCCTTTCCACCAAGGGGGGTTAAGGAAAAACAAAGATAAAAATAAAGGGGGTGAGATAAATCTCAATAAGTCACTAATGCAACTACATGACATGCTATGATGCAATATACAATAATAAATCATAGATAGCACGAAGCAGTTATCACATAACAGATAGCAGCGGAAATAAACACATAACAAAAGATATAGCCAAGGTTTTCCCAAACTGATATAACCAAATAAAGGTCGCTGCGCAGCTTCAATAATCAACAAATCATCACCTTCATAATAGCATGAAAGCCGAAGAGAAATCCCCGATACCGGAACCAATAACAAAGTAATGTGCCACAAAGGGCGGGAGCCATGCCACAAAGTCATGCTCCAAACGTCTCAACCAAGGCCGATCTGAAAGAGGAAAATAAGGGCAAAACAATGGTCGACACCATAATGGACTTGGCCGGTGCCATCACAATATCTCACATCGCCCGACACAACCACAAATACCAGCTGGGCTTTCAAATAAATGCTAAGTAATAAATACTAGCTTAATTAAACAACTTAGGGTTCCAAAGTAGGGAACCATACCAAGTGATCACTAACAAGATGAAATGAACCAACAACACACCAGTAAGGTGTTCCAATAAACTCAACCATGATAACACAATTCCCATATCACGTTCAATCACAAAGGATCCAGTTAACTCAAGAACACAACCAAAACTACTCACTCATCTCGAAGAGCTCAAGGAGAGCTTTAAAACGATAATTTATACACCTAAAATGGAGTCCGGATGAGGGAGATATGGCTCTCGAAAGATTGGACAAAAAAGAAATAAATTTCACACCAGGGGAGAGGGTGCGCGCGCCTCCTATGGGAGGATGCGCGCGCCTCCTTAGATCAGAAGGGAAAATCAAGTTTGGAGGAGGAGAGGGTGCGCGCGCCTCCTATGGGAGGGTGCGCGCGCCTCCATCCAACAGAAGGTCTTTGTTCAAGAAGGGCATAAGGGTGCGCGCGCCTCCTATGGGAGGGTGCGCGCGCCTCCTTGCCCGGAAAGGCAAATTCCGGCCAAAAAAATCTGGGTTTCTACCATTAACAACCCAAATCCAAAACAAACCCAATCTTCACCATTTCTAACTCTACCAAAATGAACTAAAGTACCTACACCATTTGAACTAAAAGGACTCCAACAACATCATCTAAGAAAGCTCAATCAAGGGTGATTCAAATACCAAAATTTCACAAAATGAACAAAAATGTAAATCATCACAAAATCAACCAAAGAAGCAATAAATGGAATCATAGTATCATCTAAGCATAGGATGAACATTTTTAGCATAAATGGGGGGAAAAGTAACTTACCCGGATTTTCTCAAAGTTGATGGATTTCAAATATTTTTGGCCTCCTACGATCCTATCGACGATCTAAACAAGATTCATGTTATGAGAAATGAGAGATTATGAGAGGAAGATGAAGAAAATGAAGAGAGAAGGTAGAGAAGAAAACTTACCCAAATTCCATGGAAAGAGAGAGAGAGATATGCTGGGAGATGGAGTGTTACAGTGAGGGAGGTAAGGGAGGAGAGTAGGGAGAAGATGAATTATTTGAAATGTTACACTAAGGCCCCTCCCCCTAATACTACCCTTTCAAATAAACTCCCCACTAACAAATAAGACTCAACACTTCTACACTAGCACAAATGACCCAAATAAAATGCTAGGCATAATTATTATGAAACATAAAATGCACACATAAATATTTAAATAAATAATAATTTAAATAAATAAATAAGTAAATAAATAAATAATAATTATTTATTACTAATAAAATAGAGCCTAGTTTTCGGGTCGTGACATTCACTCCCCCTTAAAGAAAATTCGACCCGAATTTTAACGAGACTTACCCGAATTAAAAAGCCACGGATATTTCCTCTCGATCTTATCTCGGAGCTCCCACGTCGACTCCTCGATATTATGATTCCTCCAAAGAACTCTAACCAACGCGATGCTTTTGTTTCTCAATTCTTGGACTTTGGAATCTAAAATCCGAACCGGTCGTTCCTCGTAAGTCATATCGGGCTCAATATCCTCCGGTATCCTCGGTAACACGTGAGATGGATCATGAACATACTTCCGAAGCATAGAAACGTGGAACACGTTGTGCAACCAGTCTAAAGATGGCGGTAACGCAAGTCGATACGCTAGAAACCCAACCTTTCCCAAACTCTCAAACGGGCCAATAAACCTCGGAGCCAATTTGCCTTTCTTCCCAAACCTACGAATACCCACCTTCGGAGATACTTTCAAGAACACAAAGTCAACGGTCTGAAAACTAAGATCTCGCCTTCGGTTATCTGCATAGCTCTTATGTCGACTCTGGGCTGTTTTCAATCGATCCCGGATAACCCTAACTTTCTCAACTGAATCCTGAAGCAAATCAATACCCACGACCTTCGCTTCACCGACCTCATTCCAACAAATAGGCGATCTACACTTTCTTCCATACAAGGCCTCATACGGTGCCATCTCAATACTAGCCTGATAACTGTTGTTGTAAGAGAATTCCACTAACGGTAGGTGCGAATCCCAAGAATCAGAGAAGTCTATCGCACAAGCTCGCAACATATCCTCAAGAATCTGAATAGTCCTCTCGGATTGACCGTTGGTCTGAGGATGAAAGGCTGTGCTGAATCGCAAATCTGTACCCAAAGCTTCCTGAAACGCCTTCCAGAATCTAGAAGTAAACCTCGGGTCTCGATCTGACACGATGCTAACCAGAACCCCATGTAATCTAACGATCTCATCGATATAAAGGGTCGCAAGTTTCTCCATCGAATATCTGATGTCAATAGGCAAGAAATGGGCACTCTTGGTCAATCTATCCACTATTACCCAAACACTGTCATACTTCCTACGGGTACGAGGTAGTCCCGTAACGAAATCCATGGTCACATGCTCCCATTTCCACTCGGGAATCTCTAATGGCTGAAGTAGTCCCGCGGGTCTCTGATGCTCTGCTTTGACCTACTGACAAGTTAAACACTTCGAAACATACTCCGCTATTTCCCTTTTCATATTATTCCACCAAAATTGTTGCTTCAAATCCTGATACATCTTCGTACTACCCGGATGAATAGTATACCTCGATTTGTGACCCTCATCTAAAACTTGCCTCTTTATTCCACCAACATCGGGTACGCACAAACGATCACGGAAAGTCAAAACTCCACTCGAACTCAAAGAAAAATCCTCGAAGTTCTTTTCCTTCAATTTATCCATTATCTTCACCAACTCGGGATCTTCTCTCTGCGCTTCCTTTATCCTCTGAATTAGGGTCGGAGACACCCTAATATTCGCAAAAATCGCACCATGTCTCGATTCACGAGGAGACCAATCTCGCACATCCTCAAGCATTTTCCACTCACGAACCATCATCGAAGCCACATAAGACTTTCTACTAATCGCATCGGCTACCACATTTGCCTTCCCCGGATGATAAGAAATCGTACAATCATAATCCTTCAACAATTCCATCCATCAGCGTTGCCTATTATTCAACTCTTTCTGGGAGAAAAGGTATTTCAAACTCTTGTGATCGGTAAAAATCTCAAACCTCGCTCCATAAAGGTAATGCTTCCATTTGTGCAACGCAAAGACTATCGCCGCCAACTCCATGTCGTGAGTGGGGTAATTCTGTTCACTAGGGGTCAACTTCCTCGAAGCATAAGCAATTACTTTCCCGTTCTGCATCAACACACAACCCAAACCCTCTTTCGAAGCATCACTGTAAATCACTAGACCATCGCTTCCATTAGGCCAAGTCAAGATCGGAGCGGTAGTCAACCTCTTCTTCAATTCTTCGAAACTCTTGTCACATTTCTCGGTCCACTCAAACGGGACATTCTTCCGGGTCAACTGAGTCATTGGAGTAGCAATCCTCGAAAACCCCTCAATAAATCTTCGGTAATACCCGGCCAAACCCAGAAAGCTACGAATCTCGGTCACTGACATGGGTCTCTTCCAATCCACTATAGCTTCAATCTTTGAAGGATCCACCGAAATCCCATCTTTAGAAATCACATGGCCCAGAAATGACACTTTTTTGAGCCAAAATTCGCATTTACTAAACTTCGCAAACAACTGCTCCCTCGCAAGAATGGATAAAACCGTCCTCAAGTGTTGCTCGTGCTCCTCTCGGGATTTAGAGTAGACAAGGATGTCATCGATGAAGACCACCACGAACGAATCGAGATACGGATGGAAAACCCGGTTCATCAAATCCATAAACACTGCAGGCGCATTGGTCAACCCAAACGGCATAACCAAGAACTCATAATGACCATAACGGGTGCGAAAGGAAGTCTTCTGAATATCCTCCGATCGAACCTTAAACTGATGGTACCCACTCCTCAAATCAAGTTTAGAGAACACCACGGACCCTTGAAGTTGGTCAAATAATCATCAATGTGCGGTAGAGGATACTTGTTCTTCACCGTAACCTGATTCAACTTCCGGTAATCGATACACAATCTCAAAGAACCATCTTTCTTCCGCACAAACAAAACCGGTGCTCCCCACGGGGAAACACTAGGGCGGATAAACCCTCGATCAAGCAACTCTTGCAAATGAACCTTTAATTCCTTCAATTCTGCGGGAGCCAACCTATACGGTGCCTTCGAAATCGGAGCAGTCCCCGGCAAGAGATCTATACAAAATTCTATCTCACGATCGGGAGGCATATCATATTCAGAAGAGAAAACATCGGGACATTCTCTAACTACCCGAACACTCTCTAAACTAGGGGATTCTTTCCTAGTATCAAGAACACTAGCCAAATACCCCTCACAACCACGGTGCAATAATTTTCTCGCTTTCACATAAGAAATGATACGAAAATTTCTACCAAAAGGTATAGCCTCAAAAGTAAACTTAGGCACATCAGGGATGGAAAAATTAACGACCTTTCTACGACAGTCAACGGAAGCATGAAACTTGCTCAACCAATCCATACCCAAAATAACATCAAAGTCCTGAATAGGAAGGACTACCAAGTCCGCACACAAGACATGACCACATATAAGCACGTCACAAGCACGGAAGACTCTATCGGTCACCAAACATTCTCCTATAGGGGTCGACACCTCTAGCACATAGGGCAAAGACTCAGATGCAGCATTTAGTAAAGAAGCAAATTGCACAGAAATGTATGAATGAGATGATCCTGGATCTACTAACGCTCGTGCGCTCACACTAGATATAGAAATAATACCTCCAATAACTGTGGGATCATCTGTGGCTTGTTGTTGATTCATTGCAAACACTTTCCCTTGGACCTTGGGCTTTCCCGTAGCGTCCCTTTTCTGACCTTGAGGGGCCCCAGCTCCTACCCCAGTCGGTTGAATTCTATTCCTCGGACAATCCCTCACATAATGCCCTATTTGACCACAATTGGTGCACTTGCCCTGTTTCTTCCAACAACGGTCCTCCGAATGACCTTCCCTTTGACAATACGAACAAAGTCTCCTGTTTTTGTTCCCTTGGTTCCCGGAAGTAGTACCCGGGTTCCTTGGGATCGGTTACCCTCGGAACTGAGATTGTCCCCCAAAGTTACCTCGGTTATCAGAACGGGATTGTGGCTTGCTCGGGTTAGCTACCTCGGTCTTCCTCTTATGTTCCCCAATATCTTGCTCTATAAGATAGGCACGGTCCACCGCATCCTGGAACGTCACAATCCTCTGGGCTATAAGCTGAGTACGAATAGAAGTCTTCAAACCCTGGATACACCTCATAGCTTTCTGTTCTTCGGTCCTCACAAGATAGTCACAATACCGGGCTAATTCTGTGAACTTAGCCGAGTATTGAGCTATAGACAACAAACCTTGCTCCAAGTTGAGAAGCTCGATCTCCTTTCGGTTCTGATCCACTACCAGAATGAAATGCTCTTTGAACTTCCGCACAAACAATTCCCATGCATAGACGGTGTGAGAGTCATCCCAACTCGCTTTAACTCCTTTCCACCAATGCTCGGCGGCACCCACAAGCTTATAAGCCGCAAACCGGACTCTATCTTCGTCAGAACACCCAAATACATCATAAATTTTCTCCATAGACTCGATCCACATCTCAGCCTTCTTTACATCCGGCTCACCGTCAAACTCTTTTGGCTTCAATTTCAGAAATTGCTCTAGCCCATATCTCGGTGGTGCCACATGCTCTTCTCGTGGCCCTTGATCATGAATGGCCTTCATAGCGGCCTCAAACATTCCTTGGAACATTGCCCGGTTCTCTTCCCTTAAGTCATTCTGATTCTGTGCTCCACTAGAGCCTTCGCCTGCTCTCCTTCTAGCCATTTCAAACAATTACCTGCATATGACATCAACCGTTACTCACTCCGAACACAACTACCCACCTAGGTCATACTAGTCCACCTAGACTTATACTTAGAGCCAAACCATGGCTCTGATACCAACTATCGCGACCCCGAACCCCGCGGGCCCGAGATCTCGAGCTGGACGTCGACTTACTAATCAAAACACCAAAATATCGGAGATAAAAATTTCATTTCATAACAAAAGATGGTAACACAAGGTTTTGGAAAACAATATAACAACAACAAAATAAAACTAGTATAAACTCCATAAGCTTATACGCCAAATTATAAAATATACAAATCCTAATGACGTCAATGTTTGGTACAAATATCCCAAAAAGGTTACACATTTATATAATGCAAACCCACCAATATCAACCTGCCCCAAAAGCTCGAACCCACTCGACGTCCTGTCTCGTGATCAGCGAGTCTAATCCTTTCCACCTGGGGGGGGGTTAAGGAAAAACAAAGATAAAAAGAAAGGGGGTGAGATAAATCTCAATAAGTCACTAATGCAACTACATGACATGCTATGATGCAATATACAATAATAAATCATAGATAGCACGAAGCAGTTATCACATAACAGATAGCAGCGGAAATAAACACATAACAAAGGATATAGCCAAGGTTTTCCCAAACTGATATAACCAAATAAAGGTCGCTGCGCAGCTTCAATCTGCCCATAAAGAGTTATGACCTCGAAACCGCCACCAAAGTTTCATAGCGAAAGCTTTGGAAATATCTTCAAACTTCCTCAAGCCTAAACCCCCTTCACAAGTAGGCTGAAACATAAGAGATCTACGAACCCAATGGAATTTTTTATTCCCATCTTCATCACTCCAAAAGAAATTGGCAATAATACGATACATTGCAGCAATAATACCTTTTGGGGGATCCAGGAGAGAGATATAGTATAAAGGAATTTCTTGAAGACATGACTGAATAAGAGAAAGCTTGGCACCTAAAGATAAAATTTTACCTTTCCATGAAGCAAATCTAGCCTCCATCTTAGCAAGAACCGAATCAAAGAGAGAAATTTTCTTCCGTCCCACATATAAAGGGCAGCCAAGATAAGTGATTGGGAGAGTCTTTTTGACAAAACCCATCGCATCAGTGATAATTGCATCTCTATTTGCATCTTCCACACCCAAAATATAGCAAGACTTAGCTATGCTAACCAATTGCCCAGAAAAAGATTGATACCATTGTAAACATCTCATATGAGCTTCCATAGAATCTTTCGACCCATTGCAAAAATAATGATATCATCGGCATAGGCTAAATGGGAAATCATTGGAGTATTGATGTGAGCCCAATATCTATATCGAGGAAAATCAGAATGAAGCACATTAAGGCCTCTGCTAAGCACCTCGGCTGCCATTATAAATAGGGTAGGGGAGATTGGGTCACCTTGACGAAGCCCTCGAGAGGAAGGAAAAAAACCACACGATTCTCCATTGACAAGCACAGAAAACCAACAAGATGAAATACAACGGAATATTAAATCATTCCAGACTTCAGAAAAACCAAACTTTTGCATGACTTTAATCAGAGCAAACCAAGATATTCTATCATAAGCCTTTGCCATATCTAGCTTTTAATAAACATTAGATCCTCTCACCTTTTTCTTTATAGATTGGGCAAGCTCCTGCCCAAGAAGAACATTCTCATGAATTAAACGTCCTTGTACAAATCCACTTTGTTGCGGTGAGATAATTCTAGGCAAGAGAGAAGCAAGCCTACAAGTAAGAAGCTTTGTAATAACTTTATTAGAGAAATTACAAAGGCTAATAGGCCTTAACTCATTGAATCTCGTAGGAACACTCACTTTAGGAAGCATAAAAATAAGAGTGGCTGTCCAACTCCGAGGAAGAGAAAATCCTGAAAAGAATTCCGTGATAGTCCTATAAAAATCAGATTTAATGATGTCCCAATACTCCTTATAGAAAAAACCATTAAACCCGTCTCGACCCGCTGAACTTTGACTATTCATCAACCAAACCGTATCCTTAAGCTCCTCCATAGACGGAACAGCCGTGAGCCTATCATTATCAACATCATTGATAAGGCGTGGAATGACATCCAGAATATCATCATGAGGGTTATCAAGGGGGCTTTGAAGTTGATTCGAAAAAAAAAATCAACATCAGCATGTTGAATATCCTCTTTCTTGGAAATCCAATTACCTTCACTATTCTGAATCCGATGAATGAATAATTTTTGTCTCTTCTTTCTAACATAAGAGTGAAAAAATTTCGAATTCCTATCTCCATATTTTATCCAAGAAATATTAGCCTTTTGACGCCAAAAATCTTCTTCAATCTTAAGCTTAGCAAGACGTCGAGCTTGTGCCAAACTTAGATCAGATTTGGTTGTATCATTAGGGTCATTTTGAAGGTTTAGTTCACAGCGACTCACCTCATCTTCAGCATCTTTAACTTGTTGATCAAACCTACCAAATACTTCTTTGTTCCATTTCAAAATATCCTTTCTTAATCTAGCAAGCTTTTTAGTAAAACGAACAAGCGGTCTCCCATCCATATACGCGTTCCAAGAGTTTTCAACCACAGAAAGGAAAGAATGATGTTTAGTCCAAATATTAAGGAACCTGAAACTCCCATGAATAATATCACCATGCACTTTAACTTGAACCACAAGTGGAGCATGATCAGAACAAGTACGATTAATATGAGAAACCGTAGTAGCATGAAATTTATCCAACCACGCTGCATTATAGAAGGCTCTATCTAGTCTCTGAAAGATAGAAGGCTTCCCTTTAGGTTTGTTAACCCAAGTGTATATATTACCAATATAACCAGCATCGATAAGCCCAGAAAATTGAACCATATCCGAGAATTCAGCAACAACTTTTCTCTTAATAGGTCTACCACCCAACTTTTCAGATTGATCAAGGACACAATTAAAGTCACCAATAACAAACCAAGGATCTCCGCTAGAACTCAAATCCATAATTTCATCCCAAAGCTCTTTACGAATATATCTATCACAACTAGCATACACCACCGTATTGTTAATTGTATACTCCCAATGATGATGAGAAATCTGAAGAGTAATTGCTTGGGTCGAATCACGAATAACCCTACAATCAAAACCATGTTTCCAAAACAACCAGATTTTTCCATTAACATTAGCTACACAACCATCACAACCAAACTTCCTTTTGAATTTGGAAATCTGGTTATGAGGAAGCATAGGCTCCGAAATAGCAAGAAAAGACGTCCCATGCAAATGGAATAACCTTTTAGCACGAAGACAAGAAGCCTTATTACCAATACCTCTAATATTCCAATATATCAACGATACCATTGGGAAACAAATAGGAAGAAGAAAGGAGGACTCACCAAGGATGAGATTAAGAAGGGGGAGAAGAAGATTTGCTTCGGTTCTTTCTAGGCTTCACCATAGTAAAGCCATCCGAATCAACAGTATGAGATAGTGGATTGTTAAAAGGGGTAGAACCCACCAACTCAGTAACAAAAGTTGTAGAAGGAGCTCTAGGAGACAAGTTTAATCCCGACACCAAATCTACATGGGGGCTAGTTTCATTCTCAGATGCCGGCACCATGTTAGCATTAATTTGTTCATGTTGGTTCCTATGATCAGCAACTCTTTGTTGGACAGCTGCAATTTCATCCACAGCGACGTTATCCTTCTGACCCAATTCCTTATTAATAACCTCAGAACAAGCTTTTTGAAGAGCTTTATTAACAGCTTCAGGGAGAGCATTGCCTCGCTTGGCTAAAGTAGGGAAGACAACTCCAGATTTAGAATTAGTTCCAGCCATAATACCCCCAACCGCGGCTGTGTGCAAACCACTAGAAGAACTAATATCAACCACTTCAACATCCAAAGCAATACCATTAACTTTAGCACCACTTGAGGTACCATGTACATTAGGATCAGTACTCGATAAAACCTTAGGATCCTCCTTAGATTGATCAACCAAAACTTCCTTCCCCTCATCCTTAGTGGCTGCAATTTTTTTGCCACAAAAACCAATTCAGATTTGCCTTTATTCACCATTGGTTTAGGAACGGCCACATTAGGGTTTGACTTTCTACACGAAGATATATCATGCCCAAAAACACAACAATGCTTACAGTATTTTGGCAAATTATCATATTCCACCTTTTGAAAGAAACTAGGGCAAGCATCCCCACAATCTATAAAGATCTCATGTGGAAGCTTCTTCGTTACATCAATTTGAATCAGAACCTTAGCAATGCTAGGCCTAGAAAACTCAGATGTAGCTTTATCAAGAGAGAGAGGGGTACCAATGTTAGATGCTGCTGCAAATAAGAACCGTTTGTTCATCAAGTGCACCGGCAAACTTGGAAAACCAACCCACACCGGGACAATGGGAGACTCTAGTTCAGGTCTCCATGCTGGGGACCATGCCAAGGTTCTCATTGGAAAGCGAGTAACATACCATACATCTTTCATAATGAGGCGTTGATAGTCCTCTTCATTAGAAAGTTGAATTAGAAGATGACGATTATCCAAATGTCCAAGTTTATAATTTCCCTTAAGCTGAAATTTGGCAAAAGCAATCCTAGCATCCTCCATAGAAGGTCTCCCATGCGTAAATTTACCAACAAGAGTAAATTGAAATGGCTTAGCAAAGACATCAATTAAAGCTTTTGAGAGCTTCACCGATGGAATACCTTTATAAGTTCCAGTAGAGATAGCTGGATCGGACACATTATTTGCGGTGGTCATAATGCCATTATGGGAGGGATTGGCCGGTTGAGAGAAGAGATCAGCAAAGGATTTGGAAGTAGTTTTCATTAGCTGCAATTGCGAGGGGGATGAGTTCGATTGCGGCAAGGAATCCCTTTGCGGCAATGAGTTGGATGACGGCGCTGGATTAGGGTTTGCATGAAAGGTTTGATGCGCCGCGTCAGAATTAGGGTTAGGGGATGAGCAAGGATGTTGAGAAGGCGGAGAGTAGTATGGGTTCCTATTAGTGGAATTCAACGAGTGGAGGAAAGAAGCCGGGGCAGCCATGGCTGCCGGCAAGAAGAACCCTAGGGAAACCCTAGAGAGAGCTCGCCTAGAGAGAGAAAGCTAGAGAGATTTTTTCCATTATTTATTTGATACATATGTGCTAGTTAGTTCATTTAGAAATGTGTCTAGCATCATTAGTGTCACGACCCGAAAACCCGTCTCTATTTTCTAATAATAAATATTTAATTATTTATTTATTTCTTATTTAATTGTTTAAATTATTATTTAATTAATAATTATGTGTGCATTTTATGTTTTATAATAAATTATGTCTAGCATTTTATTTGGGTCATTTGTGCTAGTGTAGTATTATTTGGTCTTAGTTGTTAGTAGGAAGTATTAGAGTTGTGTAGTTAGTAGAGGAGGGGGTCTAAGTGTAAGTTTTGAAATTAATCCATCATCTCCCTACTCCCTCTCTTTCACCCTCACACTCCACTCCATTCCCAGCATACTCTCTCTCTCTCTCCTTGGCTATTTGGGTAAGTTTTTCTTCTCTTCCTTCTCTCTTCATTTTAATCATCTTCCCCTACTTATCTCTCATTTCTCATAATATGAAACATGTTTAGATCGTCGATAGGGTCGTAGAGAGCTAAGAATATTCGAATTCCGTCAACTTTGAGAAAATCCGGGTAAGTTGCTTTTCCCCCATTTTTATGCTAAAGTGTTCATTTCATGTTTATATAATGCTTTAGTTGATACATTTGATGTTTGATTGAGTTTGGGAATTATTTGGAATTTATTTTGGTTTTTAGTTAAAAATGGTGATTGTTATGAATGTGGGGTTTCAATCTTAGTTTGGGTTGATAGATGATGTGATTTAGGTCCCTTTCTAGTTGTTAAGTTGTTTTGGTTCATGTTTATGCTTGGTGGAAATCTTGGTTGTGATTGATTTTGAGAATTTGTGAAAATGGTAAGAATTCTTGAAGAACCCAGCTGCTGAATCCCTCCCAGCCCGTCGACCAGGCGCTCGCCCGCCCTGAGCCAGGCGCCCGCCTACATGGCTTTTTCCTGCGGCCAGACCTTTTGGTCAAATAAGCGCCCGCCTGCCCCCTTCCAGGCGCCCGCCCGCCCCCTGTTCTGGAAATCTGCCTTTTGCTTGTTTAAAACTAAGTGGCTTCCCTAGTTTAAGTTTATTTACTCTAATTAACTTAAGTTAACATCGAGGAACACTTTATTAATTGGAATTGGTTCTCTTGTGAATAAATATGTTATGAAATTTGATTGAGTATCGTTTTGGGAATGTGGGCCATCTTTGATGTGTTGTTTGGATTGGTTTACCTTTGTGGTGATTTATTTGGAATGGTTCCCTACTTTGGAATCATTAGTTGTTTATTTAAGCTAGTATTTATTACTTAGCATTTATTTAAAAGTCCAGCTGGTTATTTGTGTTCGAGTCAGGCAATGGATAATGCTATAATGGCTCAAGCCAAGTCCAGTATAGCATCGCCCATTGGTCCTTATTTCCTCATCCAGATTGGCCTTGGATGGGATGAGCTAGCTCCTTTTGTGAGTATTCTAGCTAGACGTTTGGAGCATGACTTTATGGCATGGCTCCCGCCCTTTGTGGCACGTTACTTTGTTATTGGTTCCGGTACCGGGGGTTTTCTCTTCAAGCTTTCATGCTACTATGAAGATGTTGATTGTTGATTGTTAAAGCTGCGCAGCGACCTTTATTTGGTTCTATCATTTGGGAAACTTTGGCTAATATCCTTTGTTAATTGTTTATTTCCGCTGCTATCTGTTAAATGATAATTGCTATGCGCTATGTGATTTATTATTGATTATTGCATCATAGCATGTCATGTAGTTGCATTAGTGACTTATTGAGATTTATCTCACCCCCTTTCTTTTATCTTTGTTTTTCCTTAACCCCCCCCCCCCAGGAGGAAATGATTAGACTCGCTGATCACGAGGAGGACGTCGCGAGGGTTGAGCTTTTTGGGCAAGTTGTTATTGGTGGGTTTACATTACATAAATGTGTAACCTTTTTGGGAATAGTTGTACCAAACTTAACGTCATTAGAATTTGTATATTTTATTATTTTGGGTGTAAGCTTATGGAGCTTACACTAGTTTATATTTTGTTGTTCAAGTTGGATTTCAAAACTTTGGTTATCATCTTTTGGTATAAAAGGAAATTTTTATCTTCATTATTTTAGAGTTTATTGGTTAAGTCGACGTCCAGCTCGCGTACTCCAGGCCCGCGGGGTCGGGGTCGCGACAGTTGGTATCAGAGCTATGGTTTAGCTCTAAGTATAAGTCTAGGTGGACTAGTATGACCTAGGAGGGTAGTTGTGTTCGGAGTGAGTAACGGTTGATGTTTTATGCAGGTAATTGTTCTCAATGGCTAGAAGAAGAACGGGTGAAAGTTCTAGTGGGGCTCAGAATCAGAATGATCTTCGGGAAGAGAACCGTGCTATGTTCCAAGGCATGTTTGAGGCGGCCATGAAGGCAATTCATGACCAAGGGCCAAGAGAGGAACATGTGGCTCCTCCGCGATACGGGTTGGAACAATTTCTGAAATTAAAACCAAGGGAGTTCGATGGTGAGCCCGATGTGAAGAAGGCCGAACTATGGGTTGAGTCTATGGAGAAAATTTATGATATGTTTGGGTGCACGGACGAGGATAGAGTCCGATTCGCGGCTTATAAGCTTGTGGGTGCCACCGAGCATTGGTGGAAAGGGGTTAAGGCGAGTTGGGATGATACCCATACAGTGTATGCATGGGAATTGTTTGTGCGGAAGTTCAAAGAGCATTTTATTCCGGTAGTGGATCAAAACCGAAAAGAGATCGAGCTTCTCAACTTGGAGCAAGGTTTGTTGTCTATAGCTCAGTACTCGGCTAAGTTCACAGAATTAGCCCGGTATTGTGACTATCTTGTGAGGACTGAGGAGCAGAAAGCTATGAGATTCATCCGGGGTTTGAAGACTTCCATCCGTACTCAGCTTATAGCCCAGAGGATTGTGACATTCCAGGATGCGGTAGACCGTGCATACTTAATCGAGTAAGATATAGAGTAGCATAAGAAGAAGGTCGAGGTGACTAACACTAGCAAGCAGGGAGGGCAGAGCAAGCCACAAACCCGTTCAGATAACCGAGGTAATTTTGGGGGACAATCTCAGTCCCGATGGCAACCAATCCCAAGGAACCCGGGCACTACTTCCGGGAACCAAGGGAACCAAAATAGGAGACTCTGTTCATATTGCCAAAGGGAAGGACACTCGGAGGACCGGTGTTGGAAGAAACAAGGGAAATGTATTAACTGTGGGCAGTTGGGGCATTTTGTGAAGGATTTCCCGAGATTCAGAGGTCAACCGACTGGGGTAGGAGCTGGTGCTCCACAGGGTCAGAAAAGAGATCTTGCCGGGAAGTCCAAAGTCCAAGGAAGGGTATTTGCCATGAATCAACAACAAGCTACCGATGATCCTTCTGTTATTAGAGGTATTGTTTCTGTGTCTAATGTGAGCGCTCGTGCGTTAGTAGATCCAGGATCATCGCATTCTTACATATCTGTGCAATTTGCTTCTTTGCTAAATGTTGCATTTGAGTCTTTACCTTATGTGCTAGAGGTGTCGACCCCTATAGGATAATGTTTGGTGACCAATAGAGTATTTCGTGCTTGTGATGTGCTTATATGTGGTCATGTCTTGTGTGCGGACTTGGTAGTCCTTCCGATTCAAGACTTTGATGTTATTTTGGGTATGGATTGGTTGAGCAAGTTTCATGCTTTTGTTGATTGTCGTAAGAAAGTTGTTACCTTTTCTATTCCCAATATGCCTAAATTTGTTTTGAGGCTACGCCTTTGAGTAGGAATATTCGTATCATTTCTTATGTGAAAGCTAGGAGATTGTTGCATCGTGGTTGTGAGGGGTACTTGGCTAGTGTGCTCGATACTAGGAAAGAATCCCCTAGTTTGGAAAGTGTTCGGGTAGTTAGAGAATTTCCCGATGTTTTCTCTTCTGAATATGATATGCCTCCCGATCGTGAAATAGAGTTTTGTATAGACCTTTTGTTGGGTACGGCTCCGATTTCAAAGGCACCGTATAGGTTGGCTCCCGCAGAGTTGAAGGAACTAAAGGTTCAGTTGCAAGAGTTGCTTGATCGAGGGTTTATCCGCCCTAGTGTTTCCCCGTGGGGAGCACCGGTTTTGTTTGTGCGGAAGAAAGACGGTTCTTTGAGATTGTGTATTGATTACCGAAAGTTGAATCAGGTTACAGTGAAGAACAAGTATCCTCTACCTCACATTGATGATTTATTTGATCAGCTTCAAGGGTCCGTGGTGTTTTCTAAACTTGATTTGAGGAGTGGGTACCATCAGTTGAAGATTCGATCGGAGGATATTCCGAAGACTGCTTTTCACACCCGCTATGGTCACTATGAGTTCTTGGTTATGCCGTTTGGGTTGACTAACGTGCCTACCGTATTTATGGATTTGATGAACCGGGTTTTCCATCCTTATCTTGATTCGTTCGTGGTGGTCTTCATCGATGATATTCTTGTCTACTCTAAATCTCGAGAGGAGCACGAGCAACACTTGAGGACAGTTTTATCCATTCTTGCGAGGGAGCAGTTGTTTTCGAAGTTTAGTAAATGCGAATTTTGGCTCGAGAAGTTTTCATTTCGGGTCATGTTATTTCTAAAGATGGGATTTCTGTGGATCCTTCAAAGATAGAAGCCATAGTGGATTGGAAGAGACCCGAGACAGTGACCGAGATCAGAAGTTTTCTGGGCTTAGCCGGGTATTACAGAAGGTTTATAGAAGGGTTTTCGAGGATTGCTACTCCGATGACTCAGTTGACCCGGAAGGAGGTACCATTTGTATGGAGTGAAAAATGTCAAAATAGCTTTGATGAATTAAAGAAGAGATTAACTACGGCTCCTATTCTTGCGTTACCAAATGGAAATGACGACTTAGTGATTTACAGTGATGCTTCGAAAGAGGGTTTGGGTTGTGTTTTGATGCAGAATGGGAAAGTAATTGCTTATGCTTCGAGGAAGTTGACCCCTAGTGAACAGAATTACCCTACTCATGATATGGAGTTGGCTGCGATAGTCTTTGCGTTGTATAAGTGGAAGCATTACCTTTATGGAGCGAAGTTTGAGATTTTTACCGATCACAAGAGTTTGAAATACCTCTTCTCTCAAAAGGAATTGAACAACCGGCAGCGTAGGTAGATGGAGCTTTTAAAAGATTATGATTGCACCATTTCGTACCACCCGGGCAAAGCAAATGTGGTAGCTGATGCGATCAGTCGAAAGTCTTATGTGGCATCGATGATGATTCGTGAATGGAAAATGCTTGAGAATGTTCGAGATTGGTTTCCTCACGAATCGAGACGTGGGGCGATTTTTGCGAATAATAGGGTATCTCCGACCTTAATTCAACAAATAAAGGATACTCAGAAGGATGACCCAGAGTTGAAGAAGATTATGGATAATGCTCGGGATAGACAGTATGTGGACTTCCAGCTTGACTCCGATGGAGTGTTGACTTACCGTAGCAGATTGTGTGTGCCGAATATCGGTGGGATTAAACAGCGAGTTCTTGATGAGGGTCACAAATCCCGGTATACCATTCATCCCGGGAGTACGAAGATGTATCAGGATTTAAAACAATAATTTTGGTGGATTAACATGAAGAGGGAGATTACAGATTATGTATCGAAGTGTTTGAACTTTCAACAAGTTAAAGCAGAGCATCAGAGACCCGCAGGTCTACTTCAGCCTCTTGAGATACCCGAGTGGAAGTGGGAACACATTACGATGGATTTTGTAACCGGACTACCCAGGACTCGAAGGAGGTTCAATGCAGTTTGGGTGATTGTGGACAGGTTGACTAAATCTTCTCATTTCTTACCCATTGACATTTCCTATTCGATGGAGAGACTTGCGAATTTGTATATTCATGAGATTGTCAGATTACATGGTGTTCCAGTTAGTATTGTGTCAGACAGAAATCCCAGGTTTACATCCCGATTTTGGCAAGCGTTACAGAAGGTTTTGGGTACCGATTTAAGGTTTAGCACAGTATTTCATCCTCAGACTGACGGTCAGTCTGAAAAAACCATTCAGATTCTCGAGGATATGTTACGGGCTTTCACAGTTGACTTTCCAGATTCGTGGGATACCCATCTACCGCTTGCAGAGTTCGCCTACAATAATAGTTATCAGTCGAGTATACAGATGGCACCTTATGAGGCTTTGTATGGGAGGAAATCTCGGTCACCTATTTGTTGGGACGAGGTTGGGGAAGCAAAACTTTGGGATGTTGACATGGTTCAGGACTCGGTGGAAAAGGTTAAAATTATTCGGGATAGATTAAAGACGGCCCAAAGTCGACAGAAGAGCTATGCCGATCATCAAAGACGAGATCTTAGTTTTCAGACCGGAGACTTCGTGTTCTTAAAGGTATCTCCGAAAGTGGGCATTCGAAGGTTTGGGAAGAAGGGTAAATTAGCTCCGAGGTTTGTTGGACCGTTTGAGATTTTGGGAAAAGTGGGACTTCTAGCATATCGGCTTGCGTTACCATCTTCTTTGGACCGGTTACATAATGTTTTTCACGTTTCTATGCTTAGGAAGTATGTTCATGATCCTTCTCACGTTTTACCGAGGGTACCGGAGGATATAGAGCCCGACATGACTTACGAAGAACGACCGGTTCGAATCCTTGATTCTAAAGTCCAAGAGTTGAGAAGCAAAAGCATTCCGTTGGTTAGAGTTCTTTGGAGGAATCACAATGTTGAGGAATCGACTTGGGAACTTCGAGAGGAGATGGAGCAGAAATATCCGTGGCTTTTTAATTCGGGTAAGTCTCGTTAAAATTCGGGTCGAAATTTCTTTAAGGGGGAGTGAATGTCACGACCCGAAAACCCGTCTCTATTTTCTAATAATAAATATTTAATTATTTATTTATTTCTTATTTAATTGTTTAAATTATTATTTAATTAATAATTATGTGTGCATTTTATGTTTCATAATAAATTATGTCTAGCATTTTATTTGGGTCATTTGTGCTTGTGTAGTATTATTTGGTCTTAGTTGTTAGTAGGAAGTATTAGAGTTGTGTAGTTAGTAGAGGAGGGGGTCTAAGTGTAAGTTTTGAAATTAATCCATCATCTCCCTACTCCCTCTCTTTCACCCTCACACTCCACTCCATTCCCAGCATACTCTCTCTCTCTCTCCTTGGCTATTTAGGTAAGTTTTTCTTCTCTTCCTTCTCTCTTCATTTTAATCATATTCCCCTACTTATCTCTCATTTCTCATAATATGAAACATGTTTAGATCGTCGATAGGGTCGTAGAGAGCTAAGAATATTTGAATTCCGTCAACTTTAAGAAAATCCGGGTAAGTTGCTTTTCCCCCATTTTTATGCTAAAGTGTTCATTTCATGTTTATATAATGCTTTAGTTGATACATTTGATGTTTGATTGAGTTTGGGAATTATTTGGAATTTATTTTGGTTTTTAGTTAAAAATGGTGATTGTTATGAATGTGGGGTTTCAATCTTAGTTTGGGTTGATAGATGATGTGATTTTGGTCCCTTTCTAGTTGTTAAGTTGTTTTGGTTCATGTTTATGCTTGGTGGAAAGCTTGGTTGTGATTGATTTTGAGAATTTGTGAAAATGGTAAGAATTCTTGAAGAACCCAGCTGCTGAATCCCTCCCAGCCCTTCGACCAGGCGCCCGCCCTGAGGCAGGCGCCCGCCTGCATGGCTTTTTCCTGCGGCCAGACCTTCTGGTCAAATAAGCACCCGCCTGCCCCCTTCCAGGCGCCCACCCGCCCCCTGTTCTGGAAATCTGCCTTTTTGCTTGTTTAAAACTAAGTGGCTTCCCTAGTTTAAGTTTATTTACTCTAATTAACTTAAGTTAACACCGAGGAACACTTTATTAATTGGAATTGGTTCTCTTGTGAATAAATATGTTATGAAATTTGATTGAGTATCGTTTTGGGAATGTGGGCCATCTTTGATGTGTTGTTTGGATTGGTTTACCTTTGTGGTGATTTATTTGGAATGGTTCCCTACTTTGGAATCATTAGTTGTTTATTTAAGCTAGTATTTATTACTTAGCATTTATTTGAAAGTCCAGCTGGTTATTTGTGTTCGAGTCAGGCAATGGATAATGCTATAATGGCTCAAGCCAAGTCCAGTATAGCATCGCCCATTGGTCCTTATTTCCTCATCCAGATTGGCCTTGGATGGGAGCTCCTTTTGTGAGTATTCTAGCTAGACGTTTGGAGCATGACTTTGTGGCATGGCTCCCGCCCTTTGTGGCATGTTACTTTGTTATTAGTTCCGGTACCGGGGGTTTTCTCTTCAAGCTTTCATGCTACTATGAAGATGTTGATTGTTGATTGTTGAAGCTGCGCAGCGACCTTTATTTGGTTCTATCAGTTGGGAAACCTTGGCTAATATCCTTTGTTAATTGTTTATTTCCGCTGCTATCTGTTAAATGATAATTGCTATGCGCTATGTGATTTATTATTGATTATTGCATCATAGCATGTCATGTAGTTGCATTAGTCACTTATTGAGATTTATCTCACCCCCTTTCTTTTATCTTTGTTTTTCCTTAACCCCCCAGGAGGAAAGGATTAGACTCGCTGATCACGAGGAGGACGCCGCGAGGGTTGAGCTTTTTGGGCAAGTTGTTATTGGTGGGTTTACATTACATAAATGTCTAACCTTTTTGGGAATAGTTGTACCAAACTTGACGTCATTAGAATTTGTATATTTTATTATTTTGGGTGTAAGCTTATGGAGCTTACACTAGTTTATATTTTGTTGTTCAAGTTGCATTTCAAAACTTTGGTTATCATCTTTTGGTATAAAAGGAAATTTTTATCTTCATTATTTTAGAGTTTATTGGTTAAGTCGACGTCCAGCTCGCGTACTCCGGGCCCGCGGGGTCGGGGTCGCGACAATTAGAATGTCCTTTGAATGAGCTAGAACTTAAGGGGAGCTTTAGTGTAAATTAGTGTGCAAGTGTTTAGATGTTCTTAGGAATTTTTGAGGGACTTGGGTGAATTTAGTTGGGGATAATGGAAAATCCCAGCTCATTTTCTTGCCTAACTTCACTTTCCTCTTTTTCTTGTTCTTCTTGGTGAGCTTGAGAGAGAGAGAGACTCCACCTTTGACCTTAAAATTCACAACTCAATTCTTCACCATTTCTCAAATTGACTTCATCAAAATGTTCCTTGTGTTGTGGAGATCTTATCTACCCAATTCATTCTTTATTTCATCAACCTTCAATTTGGAAGAGGAAGAAGAAGTTCCTCAACCATTCCCTTCAATTCATCCTCCAATCCAAGAAATAATTGCATCTAGTTGTTCCTTGTGAAGAGTAGATCAAGAGTAGCCAAGAAAAGATTCATCTTCTTCAACATCTATCTTGGAAGAGGTAAGTTACTACCCCTTTTTCCCTTTAGGATTGTTCACGTAAGTTCTTGGTGATAATCTTTGTTGCTGTATGTTAGTTATGATGTTGTTGTGATGTTTTGGTAACTACTTGGTAGTATTGTGTTGTTGAGTTAAGGAATGTGTTGAAGAGTTGATCTTTAGGTTGTTGAATTCATTTGGTACTGCTGGGTTTGTAGTATATTAGGTCTAGTTGTACCTTAGGCTTAATATGTAGGTACCTTTGTTCAAAAACCCAGAAAAATTGCAAGATTTGGCTCATTCAGGCAAGGAGGCGCGCGCACCCTTTTTAAGGAGGCGTGCGCTCCCTCTGGTACTTCAAAAACTCAACATTCTGATCAAAGGAGGCGCGCGCACCCTTTTTAAGGGAGGCGTGCGCACCCCCTCTTTTCCCAGATTGTCCGTTTTACGCTCAATCTTCCGGAGGCCATAACTTCTTCATCCGGACTCCGTTTTGGACGTGTAAACTATCAATGGAAATCTCTTTTCGAATACTATGCAATGGTTTTGTTGGATGTATAATTATCTAGAAATATAAAATGGTTCTGTTTGACGGGATTAGGTTCAATACGTGACTAGGCTTCGGGTTTTACCTTATGGCACTCCGATAGGTGTTTTAGGGCACGAAAGTTTTGGAATGGCCCGTTTGTGATCAAGTTGAGATGTGTAACCTTTTAGGTTCATTTGATGTGTTTTATCCTTGTGATGTATTTGTGGGATTTCCTACTTTGAAATCCTTTTGTTTGATTATTTATTGCACAATGTTGTTGAACTCTTCATGAGAAATTTTATCATCTTTCTGATGTGTTTGGCATAATTCCCTCTTGTGGAATTATGTACCGTTTGTGCAATAGTTTAGAAAAGTCCAGCTGGTATGTTGTGTTGGGCAGTGTTAGGGATTATAATGGCACACGAGTCAAGTTCATTATAATGTCTCACTGGTCTATGTTACCCACTAATTGGCCATAGTTGGGTCGGTATTTTCCCATTGTGGAATTGTAGCCTTGTTTTGGGTTACGACTTTGTGTCGTATTCCCCCCGTTGATGATTAATTTGTTTGGTTCCGGAACCCCTGCTTCATTTATTGAAGATGATTTGTTGATGCGGTTTGTTGCGGTTTGTTGAAGCTTCAGAGTTTATATCCTTACGGAAAACCTTGACTCAGTATCCTTTGTAATGTGTTTAATTCCGTTGCTCGACTATGTGCTACTGGTTTATTATCCTTTATGTTGTTATGCATATTGCCATGCCATGTAGTGCATTAGTAACTTACTGAGATTCTTTCTTACCCCTTTCCTTTCAAACTTGTTTTTCCTTAACCCCCCCCCCCCCAGGAAGCAAGTGATAGTTCGTTGTGAGATCGTATGCGGCTGAGATTATTCGAACAGGTTGTCTACTTTTGGGGTAGTTGCTCTATGAAGCATTTATATATTTTTTTTGTGAGGACGTTGAGTGTATCGAGATCGTTTAAACTCTGTATTTTGGGTTAGTGTTGTATTATACTTGAGAACTATAGTTGTAAGTATGACTCGAACAGGTTGTTAATATTATGACAGTTAGTCGATCAAGTGAATTTAATATATATTTTTACAAGCTTTGGTATCAGGATTGGTTTATAGAAAGGATAACGCGCCCGGTTCGAGGTACCAAGTAGGACCCCAGAACTCGGGGCGTTACACGGGATTAAACTAAATTAATGTAGTAAAGCATACATGTGGAGACAGATTTTTATTTTCGTCCATAATAACCACTTGGGGACGGAGTTTTATTTCGTCCATGATAACCACTTGTTTCTTTTTGAAATGGCATGTATGATTTGAAAACATTAGTTTAGGGAAATCTGGGCACATGAAAACCGACTTGGTCACGGAGCGTTAGACCCTAAATAGAATTGTGTTGGCTTGTGCTCGGCTAAAGAGAGGCTTAAGGTCACCCCCGGCATGTAGTCAAGAACTACGCCACGGGCTGAGGTTTACCGCTTCGAGAGAGTCAGGTCGGGTGGAGCTTGAAACTTTCTAGGACGGGCCTTAACGGGTTTGGGGTTATGAACTTGTGCGACTCGATAGTGAGCAACTGATAAGAATTTGTGCACGTAGTGTGAGGTCCAATAAGTGACAAAATATATTTTTTTTATTTTGTTTTTAAAAAAACAAAAGAAAAGAAAATAAGCACGTAATTTACAACTTTCGAATCACCCGTGTGACTGATAAAAGAACATAAAATAAAACAGTTAAATTGTCCAAATCAATCCTGATACAAGCAACTGTGCCCACACTCCATCATACTGTTCGGTTCTGGGAACCTGTTCATGTTCTGGAAAACCGCCTAGAAGCGCGCGCCTCTGGCCTGTGTCATGGGATGCGCGCGCATTGCGCAGAGTATCTGGGAGGCGCCCTCTTCTGGGTAAACCTGTCAGACACTTGGACTCAGGGGATTGCCCTGGTCCTGAACATATTTTTGAACCCCTGCAAAGATGATTAGCACAGAAAATGAAGAATAGGAAGAACACATGAGAAGCGGGCGATTCTGGTCTCTGATGTGAGACGCGCGTGCCTTAGGCCAAGAAGGCCAGAGGTGCATGCTTCCCACCATCAGGAACCAGAATGCCCAGAAAATGTAAACTATGAACAAAACGCAAGCTTAACCCTTAAGCTATCCCTAGCGGAGTCGCCACTGTAGATACCCCGGGAAGGCCACAACTTGGCTAGAGCGGTGGGTGATCCTAGGATGTCTATTTTGGTTTTAAGTGTTTAGAGTCGCCACCTATGTTTTTAATGGAACATAAGAAAAACCTAATATTAAGCCTGTGTTTTGATACGAAAAACAGAGATTCTTGTTGTGAGGTTCGGGGGTCAGGTTACGAGATGGAAAGTACTTACACACCCATCTCGCCCAACTAATTTTGGTCTTGCTTGTTCATAATCTACATAAATGAAAATGTTCTTCCTATTCTTTACTAATGATAAAAGGGGTTTAAAAAAAAGGGGTTTGAATATGGGGAGATAACTCCTTAACCAACTTCAATGGAATGAAGTGGTCTTTGGTGTCATGTCCCAAAATGGTTTGGGTGATTGCACACTTGATCAAGAAATTGAGAGAAAAGATGAAGATGAGAGAAATAAAGAGAAAAATAGATGTGAAGGTGTAGACACCCCATTTTGAACGTTCATTCATAATCACACTGCTTCTGTGTCTCGCCTTTGATTTGGGTCGAAACTCGTTAAGTTGGACATGTTTTGTTAAGTTCCTAACTGATTCCGTTAGTTAGGGGCCAAAACGAACATCAAAACTACTGCAGAAGGGCATAAATGTGATTCCAGCACAAAGATGCCTCGTATGAGACATTGATGTCTCGTACGAGACATCCCCCTTTGACAATCGAGTTTAACAGTTTCCTTGTTGATCTCAACCTCGTTTGTTGGCAAAGACTCCTTAATTCGGGAAAGTTGGAAAGAACAATCAGAGAGTCCAAATAAACCTCATTGGAAATCAAGTCTTTGATTCCCATCCAAATTAAACCCTTTTGCTTGGTCCCTAAGCCTTGAAACCCTATAAATATAGTTGTTCTTGCCTAGAATGACTAATGGTCAACTAACGAAGGTCTCCTAAAACCTACACACCCAAAATCTACCAAGAAAGCTCTCATAATCAGCCTCCTCCTCCTACCCATGAAATTTAGAAGATCATAACTCAAGCCAAGTCAAGTTCTTTGGATCACCAAGGCCTTTAGTCAAGGACATCCATAGGATTCTCGAAGAACGCTTAGGTAAAACTCTCTATTTTTTATCTTCTCATCTTCTTCTTTGCTTTAAAGTAGTGTGATTCCATTAAAGGATCAGCCTAGAGCCTCTCCAATTCATGGAGATGGTTTCGAAGCATATGATCCGACATCCTAAATAAGTAAGAAATTATTTATTTGGTTCCTTTGTGCATGTTTTTGCATGATTTTGAGGCAACGATGATGATTTCTTAGCCAGACCAATCCTAGACTGGGTGAATTGGGTGCTCATTAACCTTCCCAATTCATAACTTAACCCCCAAATACAGATCTCACGGTTCGTGTTCCGTTAAACATGGTGGCGACTCACAAAAAACGATCAATAATCAAGTCCTTACAATCCAAACCGAGTGGTGCAGGCACCGGGGGAGGGGCGCGCGCTCATAGAAGGCTACCTAAACTTTAAGAGTCTTCAAGAGTTTTCTTGTAGAAAGTACTCAAAAATGCCTTAAAGTTTTTGTATAGTTTTTTCTATCTCAAAAAATGTCCTCCTCTTCCATGGTGAATTAGAGGGGTTTATATAGGTGTAAAACAGATGTTTTTGGTGCCAAAACGAAGTCATAAAGATAAATTTCCCAGGAAAAATCATGTAAACTGAGCAAGGGAGGGATTCTTGGAGAGAATCTGTAACTGACGCCCAGATGCGTGCGCCTCCCACCTTTAGGGCGGGATACGCGCGCGTCTGGACTTAACAGAGTCAGTCAGGAACTCAACGAAAGTAACAGAAACTAACGAGAATTACTTAAAATAGGAAGAAACACAAAATCAAATGTGCAATCGGGGTGAGTGGTCCAAGGCAGGGTGTCTACACCTTCGAATCACTATGTCTACTCAACCCATGACTTCCGACACCAGCAAGGCTCCTACCTCAACTAGTGGCTTGAACCTATCAATTGGAGGCAACAGTCCCAACAAGACGATAGGCAGCAACACTGGGACCTTACCGCCGCCACCGCCTACTGAAATTGGCAGGAAGCAGTCATCTCTAGCTTTTGACCTCGAGCTCAAGAACATTCTCATTCAGATGAGGAGTCAGCTAGACAAGCAGCAAAGCAGCACCTCCTTGATATTCAACACCCTAGTAAGTATGCAGAATGAACTGAAGGCCTTGAGTGAAAGGGTGGACTCTGTATCACCACTTCGTCCTAGGGTTCTCGATTTCGGTGCTGGGGGTAGTTCCTCCGTGTTCAATGAGTGGATCCATATGCCTATTGCAACTGATGGTGGAATCCCGTCATCTCCTATGGTGACGACTTCTCCAATGATTTCATCGTCCTTGGATCCTGATTTCTTCCAGTTCTCTCCAATTGGCAACACCTCTGTCCCACCTTCCACTCACAACATTTCAGGGACATCTGCAGGGCCAACCTACACCAAGAGTACCATTGTAACATCTACAGCGGATGTCACCAACCCCTTCGGTAACATTAATTTAAGTTCTACATTTGATAATACTGCTCGTACTGCTTCCCCTTTTGCAGGTAACTTCATAGCAAGTCAGCTTCAGGAGTTAAGGGATATAGTCATGAATGTGTCTGGCATCACTCCTCCTATTCAGCAGGTCTCTCCAACGTGCTACAGTCAATCCCGCTTCATGCCAGCTATTGTACATGTAGATATCCCCAAAGGATTTAACATTCCATCCATGAAGTTCTATGATGGGAGTACAGATCCTGAGGAACATGTTGCACATTATCAAGACAAGATGGAGATCGTTCGTATACCTCTTCAGTATAGGGAATCCTGTCTTTGCAAAGGCTTTGGATCAACCTTGGTAGGACCATCTTTGAAATGGTTGATTCGTCAACCACCAGGATCAATCGGATCATACGCCCAGCTCATCAATATGTTCAACAACCAGTTCTCTTGCAGTCGACAGTTCGAGAAGCTGACCAGTGATCTTTATAGAATTGTTCCATAACCAACCGAAGCATTGAAGGACTACATCAACAGGTTCAATAAAGAAGTCCTGGAAATCCCGAAACTTGACGTGGCTACACCAACAGAAGCTTTCAGAATGGGTTTAAAGAAGGACTCACCATTCTATGCGGATCTAATGATGAATCCATGCAAGAGAATAGAGGATGTACGCAATAGAGAAACAAGGTTCATCCGATTGGAAGAGGATAAAGCGCAGCAGATAAAGGATTCTAGCAAGGCATCGACATATGATAACCCAGATAGAAGGACAGAGACATCTCATCAGAAGCAGAGCAACTGATCCAGGCCATACCACAAGAATGATTCTAACAAGATTCATTATGTGGAGGGTGAGGACCAAGATGATACTGATTGTCCTAAGATTACTGACTATTGTTTTTCTGTTGGCGTTTAAGGTATTCTATGCACAATGAGCAATATTGGAGACAAGGCAAGATGGCCGAGAAAGAATGACAAACCAACTGCTTGGAAAGATAAATCTAAATGGTGTGCTTATCATGAGAATTTCAGACATCTTACAGAGGATTGCATCGCCTTAAGGAAGGAACTAAGCTACTTATTGTCAAAAGGATACCTCAAAGAAATCCTTAGTCACCGGAAGAACATGGCAGAAAACAAAGAGAGCGTTCTAGAAAGACCACCTTCTCCTCCACCTATAACCAAGGTAATCCAATTTATTAGTGGTGGTTCTGATATTTGTGGTACTTCTTATTCTGCAGCTAAAAGGAATGCACACGAGTCCAAGGATGAAAAGCCCAAAAGAAAAGACAGGACGTCTCAGCCCAGAAGAAAAGACAGGACGTCTCAGCTAACTTCCCAACATGTTATCTCCTTCGAAGAAGACGATAGGTACAACATCTTAGATCCACATCATGATGCGTTGGTCATTGCTCTCCAGATAGCGAATTGCAAAGTTAGAAGGATCCTAGTAGATGGGGGCAGTTCAGTAAATCTTATCACCGTTGTAGCCTTGAAAGAGATGAACATTCCAATGTCTGAAGTAGTCAAGAACACTTCAGTACTTGTAGGGTTCAGTGGTGAAACTAAGGATACCGTGGGAGAAATCAGACTTCCAGTATATGTTGAAGGTGTCAATTCCATAGAGAGATTTTATGTGATTGATTGTGCAACCAGCTACAATGTGATCTTGGGTAGCCCTTGGATGCATTCTATGAAGGTAGTACCATCCACCTACCATCAGTGTGAAGTTACCGACACCATGGGGGGTTGTCAGGATTTTCAGTGACCAGCAGACAGCGAAGGAATGCTATATGACATCTATAAAGGCGACGTCATCTACACGGAAAACTTAGCAATTAAAGAAAAAAATCACGTCAGGTCTTAGAATCTAGGGAGCATGATGTTAAAGAAGTATTCTTGGATCCCTCTAATCCAGACTTAAAGGTGCTAATTGGCTAAGACGTACCAGCAGAGTTTGAAGAAGAACTGATCAATCTTTTAAAGGAAAGGGTCAAGAGCTTTGCCTGGAAACACGAAGACATAACAGGAATTAGCAAAGACGTCATAACTCACAAACTTAATATAGATCCATCCTTCAAACTGGTGCGCCGGAAAAGAAGAAAGTTTTCTCAAGAAAGGAACCAGATTATCCAAGAAGAAGTTGACAGGTTGCTGAAAGCAAAGATGATCAGAGAGGCAGAATATCCAAGATGGCTAGCCAATGTCGTTGTGGTAGAGAAAAGGAAGGTAAATGGAGTGTTTGTGTTGACTTCACGGACCTGAACAAAGCATGCCCTAAGGATCCCTTTCCTCTTCCGCACATTGACAGCTTAGTAGACGCTACATCAGGACATGAGATCTTAACATTCATGGATGATTCCTCAGGATTTTAGCAGATCCAGATAGAGCTATCCGATCAAGAAGACACCGCCTTCATTATACCCACAGGTATATATTGTTATATTTCTATGCCATTTGGACTAAGAAATGCAGGTGCAACGTACCAAAAGCTTGTCAATATGATGTTTAAGGTCCAGATTAGGGACACCATGGAGGTCTACATCGATGATATGGTAGTCAAGTCAAAGAAAGCCGAAAACCACGTCTGAGACCTCACTCGAGCATTTAACATCCTGGATGCATTCAATATGAAGCTGAATACAACAATGTGCAACTTAGGCGTGAAATCTGGAAAATTCCTAGGCTACATGGTGACAAAAAGAGGAATAGAAGAAAGTCCAGAACAGATAAGAGCAATCCTCAACCTGACATCACCTTAGACTGTTAAAGACGTTCAAAGAATGACAGGAAAGGTAGCAGCCCTCAACAGATTTATCTCAAAATCCTCAAAAAGGTGCAAGCCATTCTACGATATCTTGAAGAAGAACAGCAGATTCAAGTGGACAGAACAACATGAGAAGGCATTTCAGGAATTGAAATAGTACCTATCGACACCACCGTTGCTGTCCAAACCGCAAGATGGTGAGCCCTTGTACACATACTTGGCAGTTTTAGAAACAGCCGTCAATGCAGTCCTCGTCCGGGAACAAGATGGTAATCAACATCCGATATACTACATAAGTAAAACTCTTTTAGATGCGGAAACCAGGTACTCCCGTCTAGAAAAATTGATTTTAGCTTTGATTACCGCTTCAGTTAAATTAAGACATTACTTTGAAACCTATATTGTTTATATTCGTACTAACTATTCGATTAAGAATGTTATGAAAAAGCCATAGATGTCTGGAAGGATGGTGAAATGGTCCGTCCAACTGAGCACGTATGATATCAGATATGAACCAAGAATAGCAATAAAATCACAGGCACTTGCAGACTTTATGGCAAACTTTAGTCCAAGTATGCAATCCGAAGTAGAACTTGAGGTTCAACAGCTTCAAGATGACGGCATCCTCCTCAAGTGGACATTATTTATAGATAGAGCATCCAACATGAGAGGAACAGGTCTAGGTATTGTCCTGAATTCACCACAAGGGGACATCATACCCCAGGCCATAAGCTGTGATTTTAAAGCCACCAACAACGAAGCGGAATACGAGGCCTTAATTGCAGGATTAATCGTCACCCTAGATCTTAACGTCAAGGCAATTTAGGTATAAAGTGATTCATTATTATTGGTTAACCATTTCAATGGTTTTTATGCAGCTAAGAACGCAAAGATGTCGTCATACCTGGGGATCGTGAAAATCCTAGCAAGAAAATTCCAAAAATTGCCTTCAAAAGTGCCTCTCAAACCAATATACCAATCATTCATGTCAATATTCCTGGTGTGGAAAAGTTAGAGCTCTTTAGCATAGATGACGACATCCAGGAAGATCAAACCAGCCAGACAAAAACTTCTTGGACCACTCCCATCATCAAGTATCTTCAAGATGACACCATCCCAACTAATGAGAAGAGTGCTAGATCATTCAGGGTAAGGAATTCAAGATATCTTTTAATAGATAATATGTTGTTTAAGAAATATTTTGCAGATCCATATTTAAGATGTCTAGAACTCGATAAAGCTAAAGAATTTCTTAAGGAGTTGCATGAAGGGATATGTGGTAATCATTCTGGGGGCAGAAGCTTATACACCAAATCTCTAAGGATGGGTTACTTCTGGCCTACAATGCGTCAAGATGCCACAAACTATGCTAATAAATGCGATTCATGTCAGAAGCATGGCTACATCCTGCACCAACTGGCAGAATTGCTTCATCCTATTATCTCCCCCTGGCATTTTATGACATGGGGAATGGAAATTGTGGGTAAATTTCCTAAAGCGCCAGGAGGGAAGGTATTCATGCTTCCAATGACAGACTACTTTTCCAAGTGGGTAGAAGCAGAGGCATACGTCCAAGTCCGCGAGAAATAAATCATCTCCTTCATCAAAAAGAACATCTTCAGCATATTTGGTATTCCTTCAGAAATAATCTGCGACAATGGTTCCCAATTCATCAGTAAGAAGACAACGGACTTCCTAACCAGCTGGGGAGTCAAGATGGTGACATCCTCTCCTGTACATCCTCAAGCCAATGGACAAGCAGAATCAAGTAACAATATCATAATCAACAACTTAATAAGGTGGCTAGATTAGAAGAAAGGACGATGGGCCGAGGAAATTCCATTTGTCTTATGGGCAGACAGGACCACACCCAAGAATGCAACTGGACAGACTCCATATTCCTTAGTATTTAGAGCAGAAGCCGTCATCCCTGCAGAAGTCGTCGTCTCGACAGCCAGGTATGGGTTGTTGACATCTGACCAGAACGACGCCAACCTGACTTATGATTTAGATACCATTGATGAGATAAGAGACCTAGCTAGAATCAGGATGGCAGCTTATCAATAGACCATTGCATGGTCATATAACAAGAATGTCAGGTTAAGGAAATTTCAAGTTGGTGACTTGGTATTACGTAAGGTTTTCCAAAACACGAGGGAACTCAATGCTAAAAAATTGGCTCCTAAGTGGGAAGGTCCGTACTTGATAGATGCGGAAGCGGGGAAAGGTTCGTACTGGTTATCTACTCCAGATGGCGTAAGGGTCCCAAGGAGTTGGAATGCAATCCTCCTCAAAGCATACTTTATGTTAGTCATAGCATGTCATTTCAATTCAAAGACATAGGTACGAATTTACTTTGCTTTATTTACCTTATGTCATTTCAATTTTGATTATACTTTTCAGACCATTACTGACTTAAGCATCGGAGGGGTGTTAGCTAAGCTAAAACCCACCCCTAACATGTTTTTGTCTTGCAAGGAAACCAAAGAAATATATGTAGGTCAACACAATCAACATGTATGGTCAAGATAATAAGTTACTCTAGACGTTGACATCTTCCTAGAAGACGACATCTAAAGGTAAGAGCTCAGATATGAATTTACCTTTACTTTTTAAATAATTTTCCATCTTTGAATAATTACAACTCTCTCAAAAGTATTGCTTAAGTTTTTAATAAAAGTGATATCACTTGAGATATCATGAACTACTAATGTGTTGTTGTTTTTGCAAGATATTAACATTTTATCTACTAAGGTTTTGAGATTCCAATGAGAACAACAGTTTTGAGATTGGCCATCTCATCCTAAGTCTAAGGTACTTAAATCCCTTCAAAGGTTTAAAGAAATTACTTTCTTTCGTTTCTCTTAAGGTTTATACACCTTCGCCTGGAGCGCACGACTTCAGTGTTGATTAAGGTATAGAATGGACACGTATGTTTATATGTACACCCCCCCCCATTTACACTTAGTCAATTACTGATCTAAAGTTATGTTCAAATGGTTATAACATTGATGTGTTATCTAACGACAAAGGGTTTTTGGCATAGCATGTCAATCATAGTTTGTACAAAGGATTTAAACATCCTACGCAAGATGACAACACATTCAAGATATCTTAAACCATTCCATTCCCATTTCATTCATTTCATAAACCCTACAAGTCTTCAAATTACCTAGCCAAACATAGTCCAAAAAACCCATAGAAAAAGCCTAAGTGTGGAACCAACCCCACACTTCAAAAACAAATAGTTTTCGCCCTTATGGACCATTACAATCCCAAATCCAAAAAACCAATTTTTTTATTACAATCAACCCGGGACGTAGCCCGTAAAAACCATGTCCAAAAAATTAAGAAAGTAACAAACTGCTTCACTTGGCTACCACCGCTGATGGTACTCTTTCTTCCTTCATGCATCATCTTTGGGAGCTGATGACACCTCACCTGCATACCCACATCTTGTCAAGCAAACCATCAAGTTCATGAAACCTGGTGGAATTGTGTAGAAACTTATCTATTTACCCTCCGTAAAAGATAAGTTTGGGGGTAATTGTTATGGGTAAAATCTGTACGACGACATCTTCAAAGATATCGACATCCTGATAACTGTAACACCGTAAGTTATTTATTTATTTATTGTGTTACTAATATCTTTTTTACAGATAATAATCAGGTATTAAAAACGTGTTATTTGAACTCCCAAAGACTCTACTCAACGGCAAGCAAAGACGTGGTCAAAATAGAAGATCTAGTCCGAGATTTTAGCTTAGTTTGTTAGGATAGAACTAGCTTATCTTTTTTCCTTTTGTATTGACTATATAAACTGAGCTATGAGGCTGGAAAGGAACACACACAATACACCTACTGCTTCTTGTACTCCGCCATAGCTCACAATCATTGTAACCACAAAAAGCATTAATCCAACCGTTCTAGGGTGGTAGGTGATCATAAACACCTCCCGAGGTTTTGTGCCGGCGAGATCATTATCTCAAGGGCTTTCCTCGTCAATATCAACGTGTTATATTTATCCTATATTCAATTCATCAATTATATTCCATTGTACCCTCCTTATTTTGAGTTAAACCATTTAAAACATTCTTTTTCTGGGATCAATCTACCTTCTATTGTTTTTTATTACCAAAACAATCAACAAAATAAGAAATCTTGCTTCAGAAAAAGAAAAAAAAGGTAAATAGGTGTAGATACCCCAGAAAAACCCACTATTTGGCTAGAGCGGTGGAAGGATCCTAGGATGTCTATTTGATTTTATTTTGTAGAGTCGCCACCTATATTTTTAAAGGAACATAAGAAAAACCTAGAAATAGCCTAATTTATGTATAAAACCAGAGATTCTGGAAGAAAAGGGTTCGGGGGTTAGGTGACGGAGTGGGAAGTACTTAAACACCCACTCCGCCCCGCTTACGCGGGTCTTGCTACTAAAGGTGTTCTAATGTAATAAGTCCTTCTTATAATATGAGAAATGTGCTAACAATTGTATGACAGAGAAAAAAGGGAAATAAAAGGGAAATAAAAGAGAATTGTTTTATTGATTAATTCATGCGAAAGATTACATTAAGAGAAGAATAGTAAAATTAAACTAGAGTTGGAATGTAGGGAGATAACCTTAACTAACTTCAATATGTGAAGTAGTCATATTGGTCATGTCCCATTTGATGGGGATTCAATACATTAAGAATACATGTAAAATAGAAGACGAAAGGATAAAGTACATTTTAGAAAATAAGAACTTCAAATCTTGACTTGGAGATGGAGTTGTTGTAGAGAAATTGTTGTGTAGAAATTTGTGTAGAGTTTTGTTGTTAAAACTCTTGTTGGGAGAATTTGTGTATAGTAAAAGTGTAGAGAGAATTCTAGGTCCCTTTCTAAGGTAAAAAATAGGGGTTTAAATAGGTAGAAAAGAGAGGAAAAGATGGCTTTTCAACCAATAAGAAAATAAATAAAAATAAATAAAAATAAATAATAAAGAGAAAATCAAATAATAAAGAAAAGAAATATTTTATTTTGATGAAATGGCTAGAATAATGGGATTGAGAGTTACAAAATAAAATGGGTTTAATGCTAGAATAAAACATGTGGTGAAAAGGTTGTTTTTTACTCTAAAAATGGAGGGAAAAGGCTGCAATCCGTAACAGTCAATATGGGAGGCGCGCGGGTCCGGCCAGTTAGGTCAAACGCGTGCACGGCAAATGGCTATTACGGGAGGCACCTATGCCTAAAAATGATAGAATGATAGAAATGACTCTAAAGTTAACTCTGTTATTCAGTTTAGTCCAAAACTAACGGAATCAGTTAGGAACTTAACCAAAGTAACAGAAATTAATGAAAATAAGTTAAATAAAAATACTATGTATGCAATCGGGGTGAGAGGTCCAAGGAGGGGTGTCTACAGAGCCCCTTGGCGACGTGGATTGCAAGGCAAAACGCGTCAACGAAAGACAGACAACCGCCGAGGACATCGACAAAGAAAAAGAAAGAAAAGAAAGCAAAGACTCAATGAAAGCAGGAATTTGAAATTGCGAGAGATAAAGGTGCACCCCCTGTGTGAGCGACTTTTGTTGATAGACGAGATGTGGTGGCATGAATCCGTTTGTGAATCCATTGGATGAGTCCGTTTGTGAACCCGCTTGACGAATCCGTTTGTGAATCCGCTTGATGAATCTGTTTGTGAATCCATTGGATGAGTCCGTTTGTGAACCTTGTTGACGAATCCGTTAGTGAATCCACTTGATGAATCCATTGAATGAGTCCGTTTGTGAACCTTGTTGACGAATTCGTTAGTGAATCCGTTTGATGAATCCGTTAGTGAATCCATTGAATGAGTCAGTCTGTGAACCCTGTTGACGAACCCGTTAGTGAATCCGTTTGATGAATCCGTTAGTGAATCTATTGAATAAGTCCGTTTTTGAACCTGATGTTGATTCCGTTTGTAAATCCATTGGTCGAATCCGTTTGTGATTCGATGCCTGAGTTCGTTTGTGAACCCATTGTTGAATCCGTTTATGAATCCATTGGTCGAATCCGTTTATGAACCCGTTTGTGAGTCCATTGGTTGAATCCGTTTGTGAATCTGATGACTGAGTCCGTTTGTGAACCCGTTGCTGAATCCGTGTGTGAATCCATTGGTCGAATCCGTTTGTGAATCCGATGGCTGAGTCCATTTTTGAACCCATTATTGAATCTATTTGTGAATCCATTGGTCGAATCTGTTTGTGAATCCGATGGCTGAGTCCGTTTGTGAACCCGTTTATGAGTCCGTTGGTCGAATCCGTTTGTGAATCCGATGACTGAGTCCATTTGTGAACCCGTTGCTGAATCCGTTTGTGAATCCATTGGTAGAATCCGTTTATGAATTTGATGGCTGAGTCCGTTTGTGAACCCGTTGCTGAACCTGTTTGTGAGTCCGTTGGTCGAATCCATTTGTGAATCTGATGACTGAGTCCGTTTGTGAACCTGTTGCTGAATCCGTTTATGAATCCATTGGTCGAATCCATTTGTGAATCCAATGGCTGAGTCCGTTTGTGAACCCATTGCTGAATCCATTTGTGAATCCATTGGTCGAATCCATTTGTGAATCCGATGGCTGAGTCCGTTTGTGAACCCATTGCTGAATCCGTTTGTGAATCCATAGGTCGAATCCGTTTGTGAATCTGATGGTTGAGTCCATTTGTGAACCCTTTTCTGAATCCGTTTGTGAATCCATTGGTCGAATCCGTTTGTGAATCCGATGTTTGAGTTCGTTTGTGAACCCTTTGCTGAATCCGTTTATGAATCCATTGGTCGAATCCGTTTGTGAATCCGATGGTTGAGTCCGTTTGTGAACCCAGTGGCTGAATCCATTTATGAATCCATTGGCTGAACCCGTTTATGAGTCCAAATGCTTGTACCTGTTATGTGTATGCTTTGCAGATATATGTGCTTGTGCGAGAAAATGTGTGAAGTGTGAAATTGTGCTTCTGGTGTGATGTGATTTGAAAAGCAGAGATTTGCATGAGAGAGAGATTTTGCAGAGATGGAGAAATTGCTTTTATGTGCGATGTGATTTGAAAGGAGCTTTGATGGATGATATTCATACCTTCACTTACCATGGCCGCTTGATTTGGGATGGATTTCTAATGTTCTGGCTTTGTGTTTGTGCGCGAGGTTTTTCTTCGAGGAAAGTTTTCGTCCTTCGATTTACCTTTTTATTGATTTGAGAGCCGCCACCATGTTGTTGTCGGAACACGGACCGAGATTTCTGGATTCGGGGGTTAAGTTATGAATTGGGAAGGTCAAGGAGCACCCAATTCACCCAATCTAGGATTGGTCTTGCTAAGAAATCATCATCATCGTTTCAAAATTATACATTCATGTACCAAAAGAAAAACAAACAAATAAATAATTGCTTATTTATTTGGGATGTCGAATCATGTGCTTCGAGACCATCTACATGGATTGGAGAGGCTCTAGGCTGATCCTTTAATGGAATCACACTACTTCAAAGCAAAGAAGGAGATGAGAAGATAGAAAGCAAAGATTTTACCTAAGCGTTTTCTTCAAGAATCCTATGGATGGCCTTGACTAAAGTCCTTGATCTTCCAAATTTTGTGGGTATCAGAGAGGGACTGATTATGAGAGCTTCTTTGATCAGATTTGGAGTCTAGAGTTCACCATTAGTCATTCTAGGCAAGAACAACTATATTTATAGGGGTTTTGGACCTAGGGTTTTGGCCAAGAAGGTAAGTTGTGGTGGGAATCCAAGACTTGATTCTCACAGAGGTATATTTGGACTCTAGGATCGTCCATGGGATTTTCCCCGGATTGCATGAGTGTTTGCCAAGAAAAGGGGTTAAGATCAACAAGGAAACTGACCAAAAACCCGACTGTCAAGGGGGATGTCTCATACGAGGCATCTCAGTGTTGGAATTCACTATTTGCCCTCTGCAGTAGTTTTAATGCTCAGTTTGGCCCCTGACTAACGGAGTCAGTCAGAAACTTAATGAAACATGTCCAACTTAATGAGTTTTGACCCAAATCAAAGGCGAAACATAGAAGTAGTGTGATTATAAATGAACGTCCAAAATGGGGTGTCTACAGAGCCCCTCGGCGGCGATACTTATGGATGAAGTACCGTTGTCGATAGAAAAGACGCCATTTTGAACTAGGGGTATGGTCGTGCTAAAAAGCTGCCTACGTATTCCTCAGAAGGAAATCAGACCAAACGTAGTTCGACTCTGAAAACACGCAAAAACTGAGGTTTAAGGTATTTTGGAAATCACTTTTGAAAACAATACTTGCGGTAAGTAAAGTTTAGAGTTTAGAGAGTACCCATACTGAGGAATCAATGTCCTTGACCCAATTCTGAATATACTCCTTTTGCTCTTGTCGATGACGAACCGTCTCTAGTTGCAATCCATACTGAGGAACCAATCTCTTTTATTCCAATTCTGAATATACCCTATTGTTGATGACGACCTGCCTTCGGTTTGGAGACGCTAATTACTTGATCCTTGCTTCTCCTTCCAACGAGTTTTCCCTTTACGTCGGAAAATATGAATCCTATGCCATTAGCTTACACCTTGATGACAATTATGGGACGCTGGTTTGGAGACGCCAATTACTTGGATCCTTGCTTCTCCTTCCAACGAGGTTGCCTTATTCGCCGGAAAATGTGAATCCTATGTTATTAACATATGTCTTGATAACAATTATCGGACTCTGGGTTTGGAGGCGCCAATTACTTGGATCCTTGCTTCTCCTTCCAACGAGGATGCCTTATTCACCGGAAAAGTGAATCCTATGCCATTAACATACGTCTCGATGGCAATTATGTGATTCTAATTGGTGGGATCCTGTGTTATTAACTTACCTCTTGATAACAGTCGTGGGATACCCGGTTGTAAATCCTGTGCCATTAACTTACGTCTTGATGACAGTCATGGGATTTAAAGTCTGCTGATGTAGATTTCGTTGCTTACCCATGATCTTGGATGCGCGGTGAGGATAAATTCGTACTTGTAGACACCCCGCCTTGGACCTCTCACCCCGATTGCATACAAAGTATTTTTATTTAACTTATTTTTGTTGATTCCTGTTACTTCGGTTAACTTCCTAACTGATTCCGTTAGTTTTGGACTAAACTGCATAACAGAGTTAACTTTTAGGGTCATTCTATCATTTTTCACCCGCGGGCGCTTCCGGCACTGCCAGTGAGCCGCGCGCGCGTCCCGCCCCAAAATCCGGACTCGCGCGCCTCCCATTATGGCAGTAACGGATTGCACCTTATTTCCCTCCTTTTTCTTATTTACAAACATCTTTTCTTGATCATAAAAACCAACTTTTTACATCCACATTCATCCCCCCTTTTCTCATTAACTCCCAATCCCAAATTCTAAGCCTTTTCCCAAAAACTAATATTTCTTTCATTTATTATTTGATTTCTTTTATTTCTTTTATTTTTCTTTTATTCATTTATCTTATTTGTGATTGGCCCATTCCATTTCACATGGATGACCAATTTCCCTCCATCATTTCCCTCTCTTTTTTACCTATAAAAACCATCATCTTCTACCTTGGAAAGGGACCCAATTTTTGAGACTTGAACAAAAACTCTACACAAATCATCTCAACAATCTTTCTCTACAAAACACTACACAAAGTGTTTGCACAACATTTTCTCTACAACAACACCATTTTCAAGTCCAAGTTTGATGTCCTCTTTCCTAAGGTACAACATCTCTTTTCTTCTCTTATTTTATTTGTCTAGTCTTACTAGTATGCAAACTCCATAAAAAGGGATACAACCAACATGACTACTTCACATATTGAAGTTAGTTAAGGTTATCTCCCTACATTTTAATCTTAACTTTAATTCACCATGTTAATTTCTCTTCATCTCTTAATGTAATTCTTTAACATTACTTGTTACATGTAATCTTTATCATTAAATAAATAAAACAATTCTATTTTATTTTCCCCTTTATTTCCCCTTTTACTTCTCATCACAATTGTTAGCACATTTCTATTTAATTAATTGAAGGACATGTAAATATTAGAACACCAATAGTAGCAAGACCCGCGTAAGTGGGGCGGAGTGGGTGTTTAAGTACTTCCCACTCCGTCACCTAACCCCCGAACCCTTCTCTCCCGAATCTCTGGTTTTGTACATAAATTAGGCTATTTCTAGGTTTTTCTTATGTTCCTTTAAAAACATAGGTGGCGACTCTCAACAATCTAAAACAAGTTAGACATCCTAGGATAATTCACCGCTCTAGCCAAGCCGTGGTTCCCCGGGGTATCTACAGTGGCGACTCCGCTGGGGGAGATAGAGGGTTAAACTTGCGTTTTCATTTTTGGTGTTCTTTTATTCTGTTTTCTGGGCATTCTGGTAAAAAGGGTAGGAAGCGCGCGCCTCCGGCCTTCTTGGCCTAAAGCGCGCGCGTCCGACCCTTATTACCAGAATCGCCCGCCTCCTTTCTTGTCCTTCAATTCCATGTTTCTGTGCTAACAAATTCTGCAGGGAAAAGTTTTCTTAATTAAGGGTCAAGGCAATCCCTTGAACCCACTGATTTGCAGGTTCTCACCCAGAAGCGGGCGCCTCTGCCCTGCTTCCTCTCACGCGCGCGCCTTCCGCATAGGCAACCCAATGCGCGCGCTTCTGGGCGCATTCCCGGAACAGAACAGTGCACAGAAACAGAACAGAATGACAGTGTGTGGGCACCGGGCCTGCATACAATTTCTTTTACTTTCTGTTTATTTTTATCGGTCACACGGGTGATTCGAACGTTGTAATTATGTGATTATTTGTTTTTATTTATTTCTTTTGAAAAAAAAAAAATGTTTTGTCACATGTTAGACCTCACACTACATGCACATATTCTTATCAACTGTTCACTATCGAGTCGCACAAGTCCAACCCCAAACCCGTCGAGGCCCGTCCTAGAAAGTTTCAAGCTCCACTCGACCTTGGCTCTTTCGAAGCGGTAAACCTCAGCCCGTGGCGTAGTTCATGACTACATGCCGGGGGTGACCTTTGAGCCTCATATTCAAGCCGAGCACAAGCCACACAATTCTAGTCTAGGGTCTAACACTCCGTGACTCAAGTCGGTTTCCATGTGCCGAGATTTCCCTAAACTAATGTCTTCAAATCATACATGCCAATTTGTTGCAATGGACGAAATAAAACTCCGTCCCCAAAAGTGGCTATTTTGGACGAAAATAAAAATCTGTCCCCGCATGTATGATTTACTACATTAATTTAGTTTAATCCCGACACATGTAGGGCTCACAAGAGTGGTGGAATCCGATGAGTATATGGGACCGCGAGAAGGTCTATATACTAGTGTGACGATTCCATTATTTTTCTAGAAACCCCAAAAAGGACCACGTCCTTCCGACTTTGTAAATAAAAAAAAAAGAGTCGTTTTTCCTTATGTGGTTGAGTCTTTTTCTTTGTTTGTGGGTTAATTCATTTTATCCAAAAGGTGTTTGTGGGGCCAATCTAAGATCAACCGTGCTCTTTCAATAGGTCCAATGGCTTCCAACGGCGACAACGACAACGGTGGAAATGATTTCGTGTCCAACGAAGGGTTACTCAACATAATGAAATCAATGGGGGAACAAATGGATAGGATTGTCGAGGATGCCCGCCGTAAAGACAATTTGTGGCAAGCCCGTTTCGATATCGACAAGAGGATTCACAAGGAAGAGGTTTCCGAACTCAAGGCCCGTCTTGATTATGAAAGAAGAATTCACAAGGAAGAGGTTTCCGAACTCAAAGCCCATATACAAGAGCTCACCGACAGCAAAGCAAAGTTCAATAATAAAGCATGCTCAAGTGGCCCGACCCTCAAAAGCTACAAAGGTACCGCCAACAACCGAGTTTTCACTCCTCTCCTAGGAGTAACCCAAGCCGAAGCATTTGAAACTTTGGTGGCAAGTGGAAAGGTCAAGCCTTTAGAGGGTTACAAGCCGAAGACGATACCGAAGAATCATGCACATGGTGAATGGTGTGGCTACCATAAGCATAGTGGCCATACTACCGAAGGGTGCTTCCTTCTCCGAAACATCATCCAAGATTTGTTCGACAACGGCGAATTTACTGTGGGTGAAGAGCAACCTTTAGAGAGTGCCAACATGCAAGAACTCATCAAAGAAGAATGATTTGGTTTCGAAATGGAGCTTCTACAAGAAATCATGCCACAAGGAGACTACAACGACAATGGGGACTACAACAACAATCTCCGCTTCTCTTTCTCTACCTAGTAATAGGAATTAAAAAAAAAAAGTGTCAAAGTCCTCTTAAGTGTGCATTAAGTTTTCTTTGTCCAATTAATTTTGAGTCAAGTCTCATCATCAAATAAAAAGTCGTTCTTGTCCTCATACACTCTTCCAAGTTGTTCAATCTAATTCTTGACAAAATGATGAAAAGATGTCTAAACGAGTTTTGGAATGAAGGCCATCACTTGAACGCCTAGGGGCTAAACATTGTGACGAAGGCAACATCATCAACGACGAAGACAAAGCCAAGACATCAAGGGTGAAGCAACAACCATGGAGAAAAATTAAGCAATGTTTCAAAGGGGGAATTAAAAAAAAAAAAAAAAAAAAAAAAAAAAAATGCTCGCTAGGTTGAACTCTTCAAATCAACCTAGGCAATAGTGAGAGCACAAAAAAAAAAAAAAAAAAAAAAAAAAAACCCCTCAATCAAAGAAGTTCACATCAAGATCAACATCATCCACCAATGGAGGACGAAGCTACACGACGAAGCAACAATTCCATCCCGAAGAATGGAGAATTCACAAGAACTACGGTGACCTGAGCCTCTACACTGGAGGAACGTAGGCAACCTGCGGGTCCGGTCTCATGCAAGAAAGAAGATATGTTTAGCCCTAGCGCGTTATGGTGATCGGCCTTCATCTCGAACTTGTCAAGACATCTTTGTACGATTCATTTGCCAATGAATTAATCACCAAAAAGATTGAACAACTTTCTTAGATTTGGAATCATTTCGCGTTCCTTGTCGAGTCTAGGGACTTCTATTCTTTCTGCATACTCCCAATTTCTTGCAATCAAATTGGGGCTTTCCTTCTCTTCTCTCTTAATGACTTACTTGCCTTCGCGAGTCATTCAATTCAATAAAAAAAATACATGTCAATACTAGGGACACTTCCCTAGTCAAGTCAATGTCACTCACCTTTAGTGACAAGAGGTCTCCACCGCAAAATCACATGTCTTATCTCCTAAGCTAGAGTCAATGCACACTTCCTCATCAATTAAGTCAAAAAAAAAAAATTAAAAAAAAAAAAATGATGAAGACGCAAAAGAGATGCCCGCTAGATTGAAAACCCGAAAGGGCGGTCTAGGCAAAAAACAGGGTGCGTCATAAAAAAAATGAGAGAGTGAGAGAGAGAAGGGAAAGAGAAATGGAGATCCCCGGCCTCTAAAGAAGACAAGTTCTACATTGAATCTCCTCAGCAAGTCAATTCCCCACCGAGTCAACTTTGGGATTGCAAAAAGCTCGACAAGATATGGCACCATCAAAGGTTGTTTTGGGTTATTGGCATTATTCTCCAGCAGTGTGCATTTTTGGGTTCATGAAAAGAAGGCCCGTGGTAACCAAGATCCATCCAAGAACAAGCCCATCATAAAAGGGCACGAGGTTGCACAAATAATCCCTAGCTAGTCAATTGGCTTGGGCAGCAAATAGCAACAACATGTGTCTCAGTTTTCAAGGCTTCTTCAAGTATGTGCTTCTAAAGTACGCCGAAAGGCTCCCAAGAAATGGAGTAGCTCTTGCCATATCCTCTCATGTTTATTCCCTCACACGAGGATGAGTCACTCTTGCTTTGCTCAACAAATGGTGACGCCCTAGGGGCTATGTGACTCAAGGACAAGGACTTCTTTTGCTTCACTTGACAATCAATACACCCTAGAGGCTATGTTCGAGAAAGATGTGTGAGACTATCCTCATAGTCTCCCAAAAGGGATGTCAAAAAGCCCTCTTGTCGCGTGTGCCCATGCTCGTTCCCCAATCAAGGATAGACCTTTCTCGCAATCAATGATGGCACTCTAGGGGCTACGGTCAAGTCTTAAAGGCTCCCTCGGCAAAGAGCAATTAACTCCCCAGCAGTATCCCCAGCCAAGTCATGTGCAACATTGGAAGCTTCCTCAATTCGGCACCGAAGGTCTCAAAGGGCTTCGCAATCTACAATCTTTTGGGCTACGGCATTACAGTAATTCAAGCAAAGGGCAGTATTAGGGCTTCGCGACCGACAGTCTTTTGGGCAACAATACTCGAGCAAGTGCAATGTGGAGTAGTCTTATGGCTCCATGAGAACAATCAAGATTCAAGGGTCTCTCAACACTTCATAGGCCTCTTGGTTTTAAATGGAGACTCCGATGTTATGAATGAAGTTGATGATTTTTGTTAGAACTTTCAACGAGATCATGAAGAAAGTCTTAGAGAAAAGGAAAAAGATTCAATATGCTAAACTCTAATCAAAACAGGGTTATAGCGGGAAATGCCACGGCCAATCCCAATGTTTCTGCAATTCAGCACCCCCTTCTCCAAGATCAAAAGCACAAGGTGCAGCTCAGATAAAGTTGGGCCACAGCACTAGTTGCATCCGAAGATCCGTCATTAGTTCAACTCAAGAAGAGTCAAGCAAGCATACTTATTTGGGACTTTATCACACCAAGACCTTATCCTCTGCGACCTCGACGGCACCGCAAGACATTACTGCATCCTTTGACATAAGCCCTCAGCCATTTGGGTATCGACCACAATGAGGCCATTCATCTCCCCAGTAAGAGAAAGAAGGAGATCCCTATCAAGAATTCTACCAAACGGTACATCCGCTCTCAATGCCGAGCCAACCACGAGATAATTTGAGGCTTTACAATGAAAGGTCTCAACATCCCGCCATCTACAAGCCCACGACACTAAGGGCTTTGCAATCTCTCGAAGCTTGGCATCAACGATCTCCTCTTGGGGCTTGCTCACGCTAACAACAAAGGGCGATTTACTCGAATGGGAAAAGAACTGATTTATCTTGGGACTATGCAAGTCCCTCAAAATTTGGCATCAAAGGCATTCTAGGGGCTTTACAATCAGCAACCCCTCATCTCGGCATCAAAAGCCTTTTGAAGCCCCATAATCGACAAATCTCTTGGGCTAGACATCAATCTTCGTTGGGCACACCAGCGACAACAGAATTCAAGCGAGGCAATCCGGACTTCGACTGAGCATGACTTGATCTTGGGTTGGCTTTACAAACACACAATGGTTAAAATGGTTCACCCACGGACTAAAAAAAAAAATCTTTTTTCTTTTTCTCCTTCTATGTGCAAATATATGTGCTTTACTTTGCTTTGCTCCATAGCTTCTTCCCCAGAGTTCTCCATCATCCTTGAACTACGCTGGTCTGATTCTCTTAAAGGGATACGTAGGCAGCCTTTTGGCACGACCAACCCATCATCCAGAGTACCATCTCGCCAACCCAACATCAAGGGCATTCTCTCATCAACATCTAAAGAATGGACATTCTCCATCAAAGCATCCTCCACGGACATCAGAAATCCATCTCCACTCAAGCGGCAATGGTAAGTGAAGGTATGAATACATCCAAAGCTTTCTTCAAATCACACCGCACACAAAAGCAATTTCTCCATTCTCGCAAAATCTCTCTCTCAAGCAATCTCTGCTTTTCAAATCACAATGCACCACAAGCACAATTTCACACTTTACACAAGCACGTATATTTGCAAAGCACACACATAACAGGTACCACAGCAAATGCGGCTTCAAACAGCATACAGCAAGTGCGGCTTCAAACAGCAAGCAAATGCGGCTTCAAACAGCATACAGCAAGTGCGGCTTCAAACAGCATACAGCAAGTGCGGCTTCAAACAGCAAGCAAATGCGGCTTCAAACAGCATACAGCAAGTGCGGCTTCAAACAGCAAGCAAGTGCGGCTTCAAACAGTATACAGCAAGTGCGGCTTCAAACAGCAAGCAAATGCGGCTTCAAACAGCATACAGCAAGTGCGGCTTCAAACAGCAAGCAAATGCAGCTTCAAACAGCATACAGCAAGTGCGGCTTCAAACAGCAAGCAAGTGCGGCTTCAAACAGCATACAGCAAGTGCGGCTTCAAACAGCAAGCAAATGCGGCTTCAAACAGCATACAGCAAGTGCGGCTTCAAACAGCAAGCAAATGCGGCTTCAAACAGCAGAAAACAAGCAAGTGCGGCTTCAAACAGCAGAAACAGCAAATGCGGCTCCGAACAGCAATTTTGGTCCATTGTGAACCCCTGAAATCACCGTACCCCTCTTCCAACAAAATCCGCTCACACAGGGAGTGCATTTCTATCCTTTGTAATTTCAAATTCCTGCTTTATCGAGTCTTTGTTTTCTCTTGTCGATGTCCTCGGCGGTTGTCTTTCTTTCGTCGACGCGTTTTGCTTCGCAATCCACGTCGCCGAGGGGCTCTGTAGACACCCCGCCTTGGACCTCTCACCCCGATTGCATACAAAGTATTTTTATTTAACTTATTTTTGTTGATTCCTGTTACTTCGGTTAAGTTCCTAACTGATTCCGTTAGTTTTGGACTAAACTGCATAACAGAGTTAACTTTTAGGGTCATTCTGTCATTCTGTCATTTTTCACCCGCGGGCGCTTCCGGCACTGCCAGTGAGCCGCGCGCGCGTCCCGCCCCAAAATCCGGACTCGCGCGCCTCCCATTATGGCAGTAACGGATTGCACCTTATTTCCCTCCTTTTTCTTATTTACAAACATCTTTTCTTGATCACAAAAACCATCTTTTTACATCCACATTCATCCTCCCTTTTCTCATTAACTCCCAATCCCAAATTCTAAGCCTTTTCCCAAAAACTAATATTTCTTTCATTTATTATTTGATTTCTTTTATTTCTTTTATTTTTCTTTTATTCATTTATCTTATTTGTGATTGGCCCATTCCATTTCACATGGATGACCAATTTCCCTCCATCATTTCCCTCTCTTTTTTACCTATAAAAACCATCATCTTCTACCTTGGAAAGGGACCCAATTTTTGAGACTTGAACAAAAACTCTACACAAATCATCTCAACAATCTTTCTCTACAAAACACTACACAAAGTGTTTGCACAACATTTTCTCTACAACAACACCATTTTCAAGTCCAAGTTTGAAGTCCTCTTTCCTAAGGTACAACATCTCTTTTCTTCTCTTATTTTATTTGTCTAGTCTTACTAGTATGCAATCTCCATAAAAAGGGATACAACCAACATGACTACTTCACATATTGAAGTTAGTTAAGGTTATCTCCCTACATTTTAATCTTAACTTTAATTCACCATGTTAATTTATCTTCATCTCTTAATGTAATTCTTTAACATTACTTGTTACATGTAATCTTTATCATTAAATAAATAAAACAATTCTATTTTATTTTCCCCTTTATTTCCCCTTTTACTTCTCATCACAATTGTTAGCACATTTCTATTTAATTAATTGAAGGACATGTAAATATTAGAACACCAATAGTAGCAAGACCCGCGTAAGCGGGGCGGAGTGGGTGTTTAAGTACTTCCCACTCCGTCACCTAACCCCCGAACCCTTCTCTCCCGAATCTCTGGTGTTGTACATAAATTAGGCTATTTCTAGGTTTTTCTTATGTTCCTTTAAAAACATAGGTGGCGACTCTAAACAATCTAAAACAAGTTAGACATCCTAGGATAATTCACCGCTCTAGCCAAACCGTGGTTCCCCGGGGTATCTACAGTACTGAGAAAGAACTTTGCTTGTTCCAATTATGAAAATATCCATTTGTTGATGACTCAATGTTCCATCTTGAACCGGGTTCAGATTCGACCTCTTGGTCTAAATCAAGGCTTTTTCTGACCTTTCTGTTAAAAGCAGGGCTTTTCTGGAATTTCCAAAGAAAACATAGTTTTTTGAGACTTTTCTAGGGATACCTCGTACGAGGGAACGATGTCTCGTACGAGACTTCTCTGTTTTTGCGCAGAACAGAGGTATATTAGGCGCTGAAAGTGATTTTCAAATCACTTTTCTTATTTCATTCTCGGGAGCTTTCGACCCTAGGCGATTTTCCCACTAAAAAATCTCCATTTTCACCAAGTTTTAGTGGTTCCTAACCCTTTCAAATGGCCGATGTGCATCTATCCCGCAAAGAGCACCTCTTTGGTAGGCATATGAAGGGTAAAGTGTGGGCGACGGATGAGTTGTGCCCGTTTCCGGAGGACCACGTTTCTCACGCCGTTCGGACTAGGCGGGTAAGGATCTCTTCCTTTAATTGAGTTTCCATGTCAATTTCGTTGTTGCATGTCTCAATTTAGTGTTCTACCAATTCGACTTTCGCCAATTTTTGCCTAGAATTATCGCTGCTAGGGTTTATCATGCATGGCTAATCTTTCGGTGGAATTTCACCCTTTTTGATGCTGAAAATCATTGTAGTATGGTAGTACATGATTTTGACTGTCGTTCTAGGCAATTCTGTGACTTTTCGGGTAAAATGCTTAAATGAGGATTTTACCGTTTTTCTGACATTTGTCTCTTTTGTATCTCTTGTTTGCAGTCATTCAGGGTGATCAATAACTGTAGAGGCAGCGTACGAGCAGTTGCTGAGAGGTGGGCAACTCTCAATGGCGAGATGAAGGAAGAGATTGAGAATCTCGGATTGAAACCCTTCTTTGACGGCCTGGTCAGTGAGAGGAGGAACGTGCACTTGCTCCAGGCCATCCGGGAGCGCTGGTGGGATAGTACTCATACTATGCACATGCGGTGGGGGGAGGTTACCTTGACCCCTACTCACTTTCATGCCATTACTGGGCTTTCCATCTTCGGTGAGCCGCTTGAGGTAGATGTGGACTTTACTCCTAGCAGGGACGATATGATGCATTTTCTGGGATTCTCTTTGCGTACCCTAGGCAAGGGTGTCCCTCTGAAGGATTTGAGATACAAGGTTGATGCCTATGTTACTGTTAATGATGGTCAGATGCATCTGATCGGTACCCATATTGCAGCTGTCCGTGGCTTTCTGTGGTGGGACTTTTCTGAGACGCTTTTTGCTAACCATGCGTCGACTGCCCATTTTACTCTGCTGAGCTGCCTGAGGGATATGCAGCATGTTACTGATGCTAGTTGGGGTTCTGCTGGCTTGACCCACTGCTATGTGGCCATGGATGAGAGTTCGCGTGATCGGACAAACGCTGGCTTAGGCGGCTACAGTCATGCCTGGGAGGTACAATACTCATCTTCTTCTGTATTCCTCCTTTGTTTCAGCCCCAGTTTATTTTTTGTCTTAGTAGCTTATTCAGTTTTGACATTTTTCTATGTTTCTCCTACTTTGCAGGCCTGGGGTTACGCCATGTTTGGTCTCTTCACTTTCAACCTTTGAGACAACACTATTATGTTCCCAGATACTCTGAGATGGCGCCGGGATAACAAGGATACCCGTAATGAGCAGGCCGAGGGGGCTGACATGACGGTGGAGCGCATGAGGCTGTATTTTGACAGATGGGAGGCCGTCCATGAGTCCGCTGTTTCTTTCTTTCCTTAGCGGAGTCTGGGTATTGATCATATTCACGGGTTTGCCGGTATGAGGCTGTTGATGATCAGCCTTGGTGGGGGATGCTTCTACTTAGGAGTGAGAGTCTCTCGCCAGCAGGGTGGTGGCAGACTCGATGTCATCGTCCCTTTGGTCCTGCCGGCCCATATGCTTAACTCTTATGCCTTTGCGGAGGAGGAGAGAGGGGACCTCGTTATTGGTGAGGATGATTTTGACCATATGTCCTTGGAGGTTGATTATCAGGACTTCCTTGCCCGTCTCATGCCTCGATTGATTATAGAGGGTGATCAGGCTCAGGCCCAGGGAGTTGTCTACGTCCCTTTCCGTCCACAGCTTGGACCATCTTCATTCACCTACAGCGTGGCTGAGGGGATAGAGAGCCTCGAGGACCTTCCCGCCCAGTATGACATGCCTGAGGAACTCGTGCCTCCGGTTAATGCGACATGGTATGATTTATGACCCTTCTTCCGTCATTTCTGTCATTCTACCATTTCATCTTTCTGTTTATTATTTATCTGAAGATTCTGATATCTCTATTCAACAGGTGCCTATTGCCGAGTATAGAGAGGTCGCGGGACAGCTTGCCCAGTTTATGGCGTATGCCAAGAGGATGAAGAGAGAGACAGCGGGGCTACTTAGACGGTTGGCTCAGCAAACAGCGGAGCTAGCTTCTTGCGGGAAGAGGCTTCGGACCGACGGATGATAGTGTGGCAGTGGCGACACATCCTAGATAGGATCCCCCATTCTCCCCTTTTTGTTGATGATGTATTTATTGCCTCGGCGTAGGCGAAGACAATTTTTTCTGTTTGGCTTATACCTATGCGACAGTTATTTCCTAACCCTAGCACATACATTAGTTAATTTTAGTCTTTATTTCTGACTGTGTAAATGGATTGACTCACATCTGGTTGGTCAACCGAGGGGTAATTTTATGAGATGGATTCGCGTTGGGCCATTTATATGTGATGTATGTACTGTTTTGGGTGGATTTCTGAGGTGATTGAGACATGTTTTGACTTGTCGAGCAACCTGAGATCTGAGCAGAGTTTCTGTTGTTCTGAACTAGGAGATGCCTCGTACGAGACATCGATGTCTTGTACGAGCCATCCTTTCAATCTGCGGCCGTTTCTCCTTTTTCCTCTAGGATTCGGTGTCCAAACTTGTATATAAACACCTCTAGTCCGTCCTAGAATACCATGCAGCCTTAAATCAGTACTGGGAACCTTTCTTTTGGAGTAGAATTCTCAACCTTTTGCTCCCAATGGCCCTAAGAAAGTCCGTCCCTTCATCAATAATTGTTGATGAGTTCTCCTTGGGCTTAGAATTTGTAGAACGCTACAAGGGTGATTTAGCAACGTTCTTTCGCTCACTCAATAAACCTCGTCAAGAGAGATTCGTGGAGATGTTCGGTTTCAAGATCCTTTTCACCTTGAAGAATCTAAAACCGGAATGGGACCTTCTAAAGGGAGTTGCACGCTTCTGGGATCCATCGACTCACCTCTTCAACTTTTCACTTAATGAGATGGTCCCTACTGTAGAGGAGATGGCGGCTATCTTGGATATGCCACTGACCGGGGTGATTGTAGTTCCTAACTGTGACAAGGTACCGGCGGAGTCTCTTAGGGACTTATTGAGTATTGGCCTTCCCGAGGCGCAGAGTTACATTCATAACCGCTATGTCGATCTCCACGCTTTGCCTAGGAGATTTAAAGGTCGGGTGACTCGTGGTCACGGTGCAGATTCCCAGTGCTGCCTCTTGGCATTGTGCTTATTTCGAAGTGTACTTTTCATGAGCAAGTGTGGCATGGAGGACACGGAGCTCGTGGACATCGTTCTGCAAGCTAGAGGGTGGGCCTTCAACATAATTCCTCTTATCTTGGGGGAGACCCTTCATGGTCTTGATGAGTTACACCGAATCGGCTTTATGACTCGGGGAAGTCCATTATTGTTGACTATTTGGCTCAGAGAACATTTCAAATTGTTGGACTCTCCAATCGAGTATTCACCTTACACTTTCCATAGGCGGAGACTGTTAGTGAAGGGTCTCAGCATTGAGAAGTGGGCTCATCTTTTTGCTAAAGCGGAGACCAATGATATTGCTTGGTGCCCATCCTTTTGGAAGGTGGGGAGGTTTGTAGCTAATACCCTTGGATACGACAGGGTCGTCCTTCCGGGTTTGAGGGACTCCTCTTTCTATTTTGCTTGGAGGGTGATGCGACAATTCGGTCAACAGCAGGACACTTTCTTGTTAGGGGGACGGCCTCGAGACATTTCTTTCATGGACTCAGAGTTTTCCGCGAGCTTGGCTCACGCTTGGGGGCAAGGCACCACTATGGATCGTTGGACCAATCTTCGTCATGATGGATGAAGCATCTATTTGTCTGATAAATACTTGAATTGATTTCTCTCAGAACTCCGTCCTAGTGTCGAGGGTATTGATGAGATTCGCCGCTCTCTGTTGGGAGACCAATTCGAGCCTAGCTTGAATTTAAGGAAGAAGGAAGCTATGGAGGATCCTTCTAATGTCAGAGCAGATGCCACTCAAGACTTTCTGGATAGTGACTTTTACGAGAAGAGAGCAAACGGACTTCCTGGTAAACTCCAAGCTCTGGATAGGCCTCATGTGTTTGCGAGACTGACTCCCTCGGTGTTCAGTCGACTTGATGTTCCTCCCAGTTTCGAGATACCTTGGTTCAAGAGGAAGAGGGATGACAAGGCGGATCGTGGTCAAGCCCCTACTAAGTTAAGGAATAAATGGATCCTTAGGAGTATCGAGAGATTGCTTAGATAGACCAATGTTTGGATTTTTAGTATTTTATTTATTTTCTTTTGCAAGTTGGTATTCATGTTAGAAATTTTCTTATTGTTTTCTTTAAATGCATTCAATTAATAAGAAGACAAGATTTTGATTTTATTTATTTAATAGACCGGACCAAAAGGCTGCCTACGTTCTCCTTTTACATCAATTAAATAAGGAGCTCAGGTCATCGTAGTTCTTGTTTAAGAAAGAGAAAAATATGTCTGCGGATTGACATGTCTGGTACGAGACATAGGTGTCTCGTACGAGACTATCCCCTATATATATATTTGTTTTTTTTTTATATGCACACCCTGATTTTTGCCTAGACCGCCCTTTCAGGTTTTCAATCCAGCGGGCTCCTTTTCTGGTGCTCTCTGCTCTAATTTTTGCCTAGGACGCCCTTGCGGGTTTTCAACCTAGCGAGCTTTCCTCTTTTCTTTTGAAGTAGGGGACGGACTCATGAATAGTACTTCTTCAGCTTGTCCATGTTGACGGGCTTCGGCAGTTGATCTCCATCTAGGTCTGCGAGTTGTACTAGGGGTGATCATGGTCCGGTCTGGTCCATATTTTGATAAAAAAATTGTAGAATCAGAACCGGAACCAATACTTCGGTTCTATAAAAATTTAAAACCGGAACCGAACCAATACTTGTGAGAACCAATACACTGGTTCTGGTTCTACTGGTGTGGTCTGGTCCGGTTCTACAATTTATTAATCATTTAAAGTTTATTTTTTTTTAAAGTTTGTTAACTCACAACATTGACAAGATCAAACGCAATATAAACTTAATATTAATTATAAATCAAGATTAAACCCAAATAAAAATTGAAGTACCGTCAACTTATACGATTAACGGTCTCAATCCACAAAATATATTCAATATGGTATTAATAAGACAACTATTTGTAGATACCCCGGGGGACCACGGCTTGGCTAGAGCGCGTGAATTACCTAGGATGTCTAATTGATTTTAAGAGTCGCCACCTATGTTTTAGAGGAACATAAGAAAAACCTAAAAAGAGTCAATTTTATATACAAAACCAGAGATTTGGGAAAAGATGGGTTCGGGGGTTAGGTGACGGAGTGGGAAGTACTTAAACACCCACTTCGCCCCGCTTACGCGGGTCTTGCTACTTTTGGTGTTCTAATGTTAAATGTCCTTCAATTTATTGATATAAAAAATGTGCTAACAATTGAGATGAGAAGAAAAGGGGAAATAAAAAGAATGATTTTATTAATTAATTTATGCTAAAAGATTACATGTCGAATTATTGCTAGATAATTACATAAGAAATGAAATGGTATTTAATTAGTGTTTGGAATGTTGGAATGTAACCTTGACCAAACTTCAATAGTGAAGTGGCCTTTTGGTTGTATTCCTTTTATGGAGATTGCATACTAGTAAGACATAAATAAAAGAGAAAGAGAAAAGTTGTACCTTTATAAAAGAGAACTTGAAACCTTGACTTGAAAGTGGTGTTGTTGTAAAGAAATGGTTGTGTAGAACTTTGTGTAGAGTTTTGTTGTTAAAACTCTTGTAGGGAGAATTTGTGTAGAGTTTGTGTAAAGAGAAAGTGTTCAAGGTCCAAAAATGAGGTCCTTTTCCAAGGTAGGAGATGATGGTTTTTATAGGTAAAATTAGGAGGGAAAGGTTGGAGGGAAATTGGTCAATCCATGTGAAATGGAATTGACCAATCAAGAAAAAGATAAATAAAAGAATTAATGAAAGAAATAAAAGAAAATCAAATAATAATAAAATGAAATATTTTGTTTTTATGAAGAATGGCTAGAATAAAGGATTTGGGAGTTATGAAATAAGGGGGAATGAATGTGGATGTAAAAAGGAGGTGTTTGTGATCAAGAAGAGATTTTCTAAATAAGAAAAGGGAGAGAAAAATGGTGCTATCCGTTACTGCCAAAGTGGGAAGCGCGCGGGTCCGGCCTAGTGGACCAAACGCGCGCGTGCCCCATGACTATTATGGGAGGCGCCCGCGGGTGAGAATAACAGAATGACTCTAAAAGTTAACTTTTTTATGCAGTTTAGTCCAAAACTAACGGAATCAGTTAGGAACTTAACGGAAGTAACAGAAATTAACAAAAACAGGTTAAATAAAAATACTATGTATGCAATCGGGGTGAGAGGTCCAAAGCGGGGTGTCTACAGAGCCCCTCGGCGGCGTGGATTGCGAAGCAAAACGCGTCGACGAAAGAAAGACAACCGCTGAGGACATCGACAAGAGAAAACAAAGACTCGGTAAAGAAGGAATTTGAAATTACAAAGGATAGGACTGCACTCCCTATGTGAGCGGCTTTCGCGGATGGAAAGGGTGTGGTGTCTTAAGGCGGCCCACCACGGCCACAATTTTTTTTTAAAAAAAGGTGTGGTGGCTTGAGGCGGCCCACCACGGCCACAAATTTTTTTTTAAAAAGGGTGTGGTGGCTTGAGGCGGCCCACCACGGCCACAAAGTTTTAAAAAGGTGTGGTGACTTGAGGCGGCCCACCACGGCCACAAAATTTTAAAAAGGTGTGGTGGCTTGAGGCGGCCCACCACTGACCACGGCCACAAAATTTAAAAAAGGTGTGGTGGCTTGAGGCGGCCCACCACGGCCGCAATTTAAAGAAAGAGGGGAATTTTAAAATTGTGAAAGAGGGGGGTGCGCTCCCTGTGTGAGCGGCTTTATTGTATAGAAAGGATATGGCGGGATCTGTCTTGCTGAAGCGGGATCCGTTTGCTGATGCGGAGTCCGTTTGCTGATGCGGGATCCGTTTGCTGAAGCGGGATCCGTTTGCTGAAGCGGGATCCGTTTGCTGGTGCGGGATGCGTTTGCTGATTGCGGGATCCGTTTGCTGAAGCGGGATCCATTTGCTGATTGCGGGATCCGTTTGCTGGTGCGGGATCCGTTTGCTGGTAGCGGGATCCATTTGCTGGAATGTGAGATCCGTTTGCTGATTGCGGGATCCGTTTGCTGGTGCGGGATCCGTTTGCTGGTGCGGGATCCGTTTGTTGGAATGCGAGATCACCGTGGACCAAATTGCTGTCTAGAGCTGCAGTTGCTGTTGACTTTATCGTGGGGATGCGTGCATGGTTGACTGTGGACCATTTTTTGCTGGGGATGAAGTGCCTTGAGTAGCGGATGCTGTTGACTTCGTGGTGGTACCTGTTATGTGTGTGCTTGGCAGGTATATGTATTTGTGCAAGAAAATGCATGAGGTGTGAAGATTGAGCGAAATTGTGCTTGTGGTGTGATGTGACTTTGAAGCACTTTTGCATGAGGGAGAAGTAAAGTGATTTTGTGTGTGAAGTGATTTTTGAAAGCAGAGATTTACTTGAGAGAGATGAATGATGTCCATACCTTTACTTACCATTGCCGTTGGATGGATTAGTGTTATGGTGGTGGATGCCTTGATGCCCATGCTTTGGAGAATGATGACGTTGGTGATGATGAAGTGTTCTTGCCTTTGATGGAGTGTTGGCGAGATGGTATTCTGGATGATGGGTTGGTCGTGCCAAAAGGCTGCCTACGTATCCCTTGAAGAGAATCAGACCAGCGTAGTTCAAGGATGATGGAGAATGCTGGAGGAGAAGCTAGGAGCAAAGCAAAGTAAAGCACATACTTTTGCACATAGAATGAGAAAAAGAAAAAGAAAAATCTTTTTTTTTAGATTAGAAGGGAAAGAATATGCACACATGTGAGAAAAAGATTTTTTTTTTTTTAGTTCGTGGGTGAACCATTTTAACCATTGTGTGTTTGTAAATCCAATCCAAGATCAAGTCGTGTTCAATCGAAGTCCGGATTGCCTTGTTGAATTATGTCGTTGTTGCCGTGGTGTCCAACGAAATTGATGTCTAGCCCCAAGAGATTTGTCGATTATGGGGCTTCAAAAGGGGCTATTGATGTCGCGATGCCAAGGGGTTGCTGATTGTAAATCCCCGAATGCTGAACTTTGAGTGGGTTATGAAGCCCCAAGATGAATCAACTCTTAGCCCATTCAAATAAACTATCTTTTGTTGTCGATGTGGGCAATCCCCAAGAGAAGATCATTGATACCAAGCTTTGAGAGATTGATAATCCCCAAATGTCATTATCAAGTTTGTAGACGGCGGGATGTGGAGACTTTTCGGTGTGAAGCCCCAAATCGGCTTAGCTTTGTATTGAGAGTGGATGCCCCATCGGGTAGGACTCTTGAAGGCGATCTCCTTCTTTCTCTTGCTTGGAGATGGATGGCCCTTTTTGTGGTTGATACCCAAATGGTGGAAGGTCCATGTTGGAAGTGTAGTACGGTCTTCGGGAGACGTCTCGTGGTAGATGGTGATGTTGTTGCAGATGATAAGGTCTTGGTGTGATAAAGCCTCGAACGGTATGTTTGCTTGAGTCTTCATGAGTTAAACCGACGGCGGATCTTCGGATGCAGCCTGTGCTTTTGATCTTGGAGAAGGGGGTGATGTATTGCAGAAATATTGGGATTGGCCGTAACTCTGCTTATAGAGTTAACATATTGGCATTGCCCGCTATAACTCAGTCGGGTGAGTCTAGCATATTGAATCTTTTTCCTTTTCTCTAAGACTTCCTTCAGAATCTCGCTGTGAGTTCTAACAAGAATCATCAAATTCATTCATATCATCGGAGCCTTCATTTAAAACCAAGAGGCCTTTTGACTGGAATTGTTGAGGGACCATTGAAGTTTGATCCTTTTCATGGAGCCATAAAACTACTCCCAAATTGCATTGCTCGGGTACCACTGCCCAAAAGCTTGTTAATTACGAGGCCCCAATATTGCCCTTTGCTTTGTTGGTGTTGGTGCCCTAGGCACGGTTGTTAAATGTTGTATAAGTTATCATTTTATTCATGATGATAAAGAGATAATAAGATTATTATTGTTGCTCATGTTTGCTTATAATAATCTCCGTCCCTAGAGCTTGGTAAGCACTAGTATAAAGGCTAAATGATCATGAGATGATCATGTTAGATTTATGGGTACTTGTTTGGAACAAGGTACTGGACATGACCCGCGGTATGAGATTTATGTCATGGTCGATGTCATATATAAATCTCATATTAGTTATGTCATTTGAATCCTTAGACATGAAGTTATTATAGTCTTCCACTTGATGAACATTATGTTTGACATATTCAAACGCTGCCTTAACACGGTAGTTATAAAGGGTATGATTGGCATGATTGGATTCACGTAGGGAAGAATAATAAGCCAAATGGATTTGTCCCTCTTCGGAGAGATGTCAAGCTTGGGCCCCTCGAAGGAATGATGTTGGTGAAATGTTTGGCCAAACTCAAATGGATTGATTGGATCAATGTCATTTGGATTATCAACATATTCGGGATCGAGAAAAGTATTGAACAATACAAGTTGACTTGTTGACCATGACTTGTGTTCAATGACATCGTGGACAAAGGGATTATGACATGTTCTAAAAGGAATGCGAACTTGTATCAGTTACACTATTTGGGTAGGTATGACGGTTTGCTAGAACCTAATCATATCTTATGGGTTCATGTTTGAACCCATTGCCAACTTAGTGTAATCCTAGAGGGTCACACACAAATAGAACGAATCGTAAAGGACTAAATGGGAATTATGGAAAAATATCCGTGTTTGGCTCTGGCACGGTCGTGCGCCTTAAAATGGCACGGTCGTGCCATAAATCCAAACCAAGGCAAACCTGTCGACATGATTGGCACGACCGTGCCAAATTACCAAGCACGACCGTGCCGAAAATGGGCGGCTGGGGAATTCGCGCGGACTAGATGGCACGACCGTGCCAGATTGTAGGGCACGACCGTGCCAGTCAAGTCGGCCAGAATTCCTTGTTGCCTAATTTGGTGACGGCATTTAGGTTTCCTAAGTCCTTAAGGGTTAAGGATTAGGACCTATTTAAGGACCCTTTTTACAGCCATTAGACACGTGGTTGTGAGTGCCTCCATAAGGTTTTGAGAGGTTATTTTATTGTTCTAAGATCCAAAAGGTGAAGAACAAGAATATTCATAATTTCATATAGTTCTTACAATTGTGAAAGCGTGTTTCATAATTTGGTCTAGCAACCAAGATCAAGTGTTCTTGATATTCGTTCGTGGTGTGGATACCGCTAGAGGGTGAAACTTATCATCTTCATAAGTTCGTGATTCTTGCTTTGTTCGTGATCAAGATTTCAAGCCTCCATCGAATTCAAGGTTGCAAAATCAAAGGCATCAAGGGTTAGTATTCTAGTATTCATTATGTTGTATTTGACTTAATCATATGAATGGATCTATGGGCTTTGGGTTTCATAAATTTTAAATGCTTAATTCCGCTGCGCATGTTACTACGAAACCCAACAGTGGTATCAGAGCCCCGTTCATGTTGATTATTTCAATACATAATCATGTTGTGTGTATATAAATTGTTTATGTGCCTAGCATGATTTGAATATTGGGATTATGATGTTTATGTGGTCTATGCGTTTTATGTGGTTTATTGTTTTATAAACTTTAATCGCACTGTTCAATCGCAATTAAAATTATGGTGGATTTAAAATTGTTTGGATTATCAATTTTTGATTGGATCAAAGTTTTGATATTCTAAGGATTCAAGAATAAATCGTTTATTCAAGGTTTTGATGATCATGGTGATTGGATCACCAAGAACACCAAATCCTAATTGAATCGGGAAAAACAATTTTGAGATAAATTTTGGAACTTTAAAAAATTGGATTTTTCGCAAGGGGTCCGACCGGACCCAAGCCTTGACCCGGCCGGACCTAGGGTTTGGCGCGGGGGTAGGGTTTGGGTTTTGGGTGTGGATCTTGGGTTTAAATCTCCTATTTGTTTTAGTCTTGTGATTCTAAGATTAGTTCAAGGTTTGGATGGCTAATCTACGTTCATCGAGATTGTGTTTCCCAAACTTGATCGCAATCAAGGTTTCAAAGATAAAACGAAATTAGAATTATGAAGAGTTCATAATTGCTAAAATTGAGAAACAAAGTTCTTGATTCAATGATTGGAGATCCATGTGGAATTGTGAATGCAATTGGCCTACGTTCATCGAGACCATCTATTGCTTAGTTTCGGCCACATGGACTACTTTCTTGGTTTCTTGAATTAGTGCGGAATTGTGGTTGCCAATGGCTTAGTTCGGCCGCACTTCTTGTTGTCTTGATTTGGAGATGATGACCAAAGTTCAAATAATCTCATCCTCATAATAATAGAGAAACTAATGACACATAAATATTATGCTTAAATTAATGAAGATTAATTTAGTGGCTAAACTTGATGCGTAACATGTTTATCTTGTGTGCTCATAAATATGTTGTATGCTATATGTGATGAACCTTCAAAGAAAGTTTTAAGTCCTCTTGCCATGCCATGATTAAAACACTTGTTAGTGCATGGGTGATTTTAATGTGGGTTCGCCCTAGCGAGGTGCATTAACTTTATCTATATATGAGCAAGATGGATGATGTGGGCACGCCCTAGCGAGGCACATCAACCATGCGTTTAAAATGGTTGGACTTAATAAGGCGTCAAAACTGTTTTGGGCCTAGGCAAAAGATGAGATTAAACATGCTTTTGAAATTGGATCACTAAGAATCATATTGGATATGATTGACAAGAAATTGTCTACCTAATTAATTTGATTTTGAGCGGTCCGCCTCCGTGGACTCAAGATTAAATTAAAGTTGGATCTTAGCCCAATTTAAAAGAGTCTCATGAAAGGATCTAAGAGTCATATGGGATATGATTGACAGGGTTGTCTACCTAATTAATTTGATTTTGTGTAATCCGCCATAGCGGACTTAGAATTAAATTAAAGTTGGATCTTAGCCCATTTAAACTATATTATACATTGGATGTATATGAAGGTTATATAATTTAGTGGGAGTATTTTTGGAAAATACATTATTTATCTCTTTAATGAGGCTGGTACTTGTAAAATTTTAGAAATTTTGCATAAGTTGTAGATGACAACTAAAATCGTTGCGATTAATCCTTGTTAAGGATAAAGCTTCAAAAGAATGGTACAAACTTCATGGATTGGATCCTGAGCCTAAGAATGGTTCTAAGGCAGGAAGATGGGTTATACATTCTTGATGGGCCTATTCCTAAAGAACCCAAAGCCGGAATAGACAATCACAAGAATCATGAGTATGATTCTAGGAATGTGAGTTGTCTCAGCTCACGATTATGTTCTTAAAACTTCAACAAAGTTTGAAACTTTGGAAGCCTATTAGATAGGCGTGGAGTTGAGTTACATGTTTCAAAGAGCAATCTAGGCAAGAAAGGTATAAAACCATTATTGCATTCACTTCATGCAAAAGGAGTAAAAGGCAATAAGTGGAACCTCACATGCTTAAGATAAAGGCTACGTAGAGCATCTTGAGAAACTTGGTTGTCCAATTGGATTGGAGCAAGCCATGGATCTCATTCTTGATTCATTGTTTAAGTGTTATGATCACTTAGTGATGGACTATAACATGCTTAAAATGAATAAGAATTTCTTCGAGTTGCATTAACATGCTGAGAAACTGCGAAGATGAAGATATTGGAGAATGGTTCTCCAGAGCTCATGGTTCATAATGGAAAAGGGTCAAATGCCAAAAGAGAGTAAGACAAGGGTTGTCAAAACCTAAAACTATAATTGATGCAATTTGGAAAAATGGCAATTGGATTGACCATTTAAAATTGTAGTCAAAAGGTAAGACAAGAGTTGTCAAACCTAAAGGAAATAATTATGGTTATAATAATAACTCTAAATTGATGCAATTTGGTAATGTGGCAATTGGATTGACCATTTAGAATTGTAGTCAAAATTTTGGGTGATCAATAAAAGGAATGGTAGTGGGACTACCACTCGGAATATTTATGTTATAAATTATTCTTTCTAAATTTAATTATTGGGTATTGGATACCAGAATAATTAGTAAGATGAAAGACTACTTATAGTAAAGTTTTATCTACAAACAGTAATGATGCAATGGTTGCAACATTGTTCGTAGAACACTTGTAAAGTGACTTTACTGATGAAGTAGAAAACATTATTTTGCTATAAGATAATGAAGGATATTAATTTCTTATTTGGAATAAGAAAAGTGCTTTATTTATTATGATTTACTTCATTGTGTTATCATATAAATAAATCTTATATCCTAAATCTTGAAGAACAAAATAATAAAGACTACAACATAAATAATTAAAATTCTTTATGCATTATTGTTTTGATCAAATAAATGAGAAATGCATATCTAAAATTCCATGGGACGGAGTTTTAAGTCATATGATTTAGAATCACATGATTTATGCAAATCTTATTTACTTGGATCAAGACATCTTTTACTATGATTGGTTAAAAGGATAATGTCTTAATTGACCCAATACATTTCGATGTGTATGGTGCATTAAGAAGAAATGCTAAAAGAGAATTTTGGTTATACTTGGTAAAACTATTCAAAAATTATGATTGGATCATGATGATGAATAATTAAACCAAGAATTTGACAGTCATCATTAAAGTTGTGAAATGGTTTCACAAAATTAACTTCACTAAGAATATCATTCTAAATGATATGTCTGCGTGGAAGTATAAGAACCTTATTGGATACGGTTCGTTGGATGACAAAGTCAAAGTGATCTTCCATTATTTATTTTGGGGTTATGTATTTAAAACCGCTATGATTATACTAATCTGAATTCCATCAAGAGAGGTTGAATGGTGAAAGAAAACTCGGTTTGTCTTTCATAAAGATTTAAGATGGTGAGACCCTTTTGGAAAGGAATTGTCTGGGACACACTCACATTTAAATCTAATAAATATGTTTTCATGGGATATCCTAAGGAAACTTGAGGATAAAATTTTACTCATGAGAAACAAATGGTTTGTTGCTTATGATGATACTTTTCTAGATAAAATGTTTATCTCTAAAAGAATCAGTGGGAATAAAATGTATCTCGAATGATTCGAGACCTAGAAAATATATTTTAACCTAAGATGGAAGTTGAACAAGTTTTCACAAGGAGTCGTGAAAAGTCTGTTCAAGATATACAAATACTTGCAATACATGATAGGATACAATCTATTAGTAGAAATATTGGATATTTCGAAATAGAAAGTATTGAGGTAAAGTTCGTTTAGAATGAAGTATTTACCACCTATCAAAGATGCAGTATCAACTCCACATTTAGATTAATGGCTTGGAGTCATAAAATCTAAAAGGCAATCCATGTATAATAATCAAGTTTGGAACTTGATCATTCTAACCTAAGGTGTAAAAACCAAAGGAGATGAATGACTTTTCTTGGAGAAAAATGTTACATGGGTAGCAAGAAACTTATTAGAATTTTCATAGTCACATGTTCATATTTGGAATATGAAATTTGACAAAATGATGTCAAAACAAGCGTTCCTCAACGGGAACTCACTTAAGGATGTATTGGATACAAACTAAAGGTTTTGATAGTCAAGAAAATTCTAAAAGGTATGAAAGTTGCGAAGATTCATTGGATGGATTGAAGCAAGCTTTTTGGAGTTGGGATCTCCGTTTTGATAAGTCATAGAGCTTGGCTTGATCAAGAACGAAGATGAATCTTGTATATACAATAAGGTTAGTGGGAGCATGTGCTATTCCTTATCTAATATGTGGATGACATATTGCTCATTGGAAACAACATTCCTACACTTTAATCTGTAAAGATTTGGTTAAGAAAGTGTTTCGCAATAAAGAATATGGATGAAGCCACATAAGTCATTGGCATTAAGATCTATAGAGATAGATCAAGGAAGCTAAATGGTTTAAAGCCAATGTACATACATTGACAAAGTCATAAGAAGATTCTGCAAGGAAAATTCTAAGAGAGGACATTTGTCAGTGTTACATGTAGTTTCTCTAATCAAGACTCAATGTCCTAAAGACAAAAGATGAGCATGAGAAAATGAATGAGATGCCATTTGCTTCGGCAATTGGATCCATGATGCCATGATAAGTACTAAGCCGGATATATCTAATGCTTGGAGCATGACGAGTAGATATCAATCTGACAACCGGTGAGAGTCACTGGATGGCTGTGAAACAATTCATAAAGCACTTTAGAAGGACTAAAGATTTGTTTTGATCTATGGAGGGATGGAAGATGATCTCGTCGTATATGGGTACACGGATGCATACTTCCAAACTGACAAAGATAATAGAAAAATCGCAATCGAGTTTTATAACAATAGTGGAACTATAAGTTGGAATGGTTCCAATCAGAGTACAGTCACTAATTCTATGACTAAAACTAAGTATATCGCTGCATAGGATGCTGCAAAGGAAGTTGTTTGGATTAAGAAGTTCATTGGTGAACTTAAGATGGTTCCTAGTATTGCTAATCCAATAGACCATATTAGTGATAATAGTGGTGCTATTGATCAAGCAAAGGAACCAAGAGCACATCCCAAATCCAAACACATACTTAGGCGTTCTCTTATCGTTCGAGAAATTGTTGATAATGGAGACGTACATATATGCAAAGTACCTATTAATGATAACGTTACAGACACACTAAACAATGGGACTTCCATAAGCTAAGACATGATGGTCATGTTGGGTCCATGGGTATTGGATACCTAGGGAATTGGGCCTAGGGCAAGTGGGAGATTGTTGGTGTTGGTGCCCTAGGCACGGTTGTTAAATGTTGTATAAGTTATCATTTTATTCATGATGATAAAGAGATAATAAGATTATTATTGTTGCTCATGTTTGCTTATAATAATCTCCGTCCCTAGAGCTTGTTAAGCACTAGTATAAAGGCTAAATGATCATGAGATGATCATGTTAGATTTATGGGTACTTGTTTGGAACAAGGTACTAGACATGACCCGCGGTATGAGATTTATGTCATGGTCGATGTCATATATAAATCTCATATTAGTTATGTCATTTGAATCCTTAGACATGAAGTTATTATAGTCTTCCACTTGATGAACATTATGTTTGACATATTCAAACGCTGCCTTAACACGGTAGTTATAAAGGGTATGATTGGCATGATTGGATTCACGTAGGGAAGAATAATAAGCCAAATGGATTTGTCCCTCTTCGGAGAGATGTCAAGCTTGGGCCCCTCGAAGGAATGATGTTGGTGAAATGTTTGGCCAAACTCAAATGGATTGATTGGATCAATGTCATTTGGATTATCAACATATTCGGGATCGAGAAAAGTATTGAACAATACAAGTTGACTTGTTGACCATGACTTGTGTTCAATGACATCGTGGACAAAGGGATTATGACATGTTCTAAAAGGAATGCGAACTTGTATCTAGTTACACTATTTGGGTAGGTATGACGGTTTGCTAGAACCTAATCATATCTTATGGGTTCATGTTTGAACCCATTGCCAACTTAGTGTAATCCTAGAGGGTCACACACAAATAGAACGAATCGTAAAGGACTAAATGGGAATTATGGAAAAATATCCGTGTTTGGCTCTGGCACGGTCGTGCGCTTTAAAATGGCACGGTCGTGCCATAAATCCAAACCAAGGCAAACCTGTCGACATGATTGGCACGACCGTGCCAAATTACCAAGCACGACCGTGCCGAAAATGGGCGTCTGGGGAATTCGCGCGGACTAGATGGCACGACCGTGCCAGATTGTAGGGCACGACCGTGCCAGTCAAGTCGGCCAGAATTCCTTGTTGCCTAATTTGGTGACGGCATTTAGGTTTCCTAAGTCCTTAAGGGTTAAGGATTAGGACCTATTTAAGGACCCTTTTTACAGCCATTAGACACGTGGTTGTGAGTGCCTCCATAAGGTTTTGAGAGGTTATTTTATTGTTCTAAGATCCAAAAGGTGAAGAACAAGAATATTCATAATTCCATATAGTTCTTACAATTGTGAAAGCGTGTTTCATAATTTGGTCTAGCAACCAAGATCAAGTGTTCTTGATATTCGTTCGTGGTGTGGATACCGCTAGAGGGTGAAACTTATCATCTTCATAAGTTCGTGATTCTTGCTTTGTTCGTGATCAAGATTTCAAGCCTCCATCGAATTCAAGGTTGCAAAATCAAAGGCATCAAGGGTTAGTATTCTAGTATTCATTATGTTGTATTTGACTTAATCATATGAATGGATCCATGGGCTTTGGGTTTCATAAATTTTAAATGCTTAATTCCGCTGTGCATGTTACTACGAAACCCAACATGCTTGAATTACTGTAAAGCCGTGGCCCAAAAGATTTGTAGATTGCGAAGCCCCTTGAGACCTTCCGTTATGAAGCTTCAAATGTTGCTGGGGACATTGAAGTGAATTGCTTCTTGCCGAGGGAGCCTTTAAGACTTGACCGTAGCCCCTAGAGTGCCATCATTGATTGCGAGGAAGGTCCATCCTTGATTGGGGAACGAGCACGGGCACATATGACAAGAGGGATTTTTGACATCCCTTTTCAGATACTTTGAGGATAGTCTCACACATCTTTCTCGAGCATAGCCCCTAGGGCTTATTGATTGTCAATGAAGCAAAAGAAGCCCTTGTTCTTGAGTCACATAGCCCCTAGGGCGTCACCATTTGTTGAGCAAAGCAAGAGTGACTCATCCTCGAGCGAGGGAACAAACATGAGAGGACATGGCAAGAGCTACTCCATTTCTCGGGAGCCTTTCGGCGTACTTTAGAAGCACATACTTGAAGAGGCTTTGAAAACTGAGACACATGTTGTTGCTATTTGCTGCCCAAGCCAATTGACTAGCTAGGGATTATTTGTGCAACCCCGTGCCCTTTTATGATGGGCTCGTTCTCAGATGGGTCTTGGTTACCACGGGCCTTCTTTTCATGAACCCAAAAATGCACACTGCTGGAGAATGATGCCGATAACCCAAGATAACCTTTGATGGTGCCATATCTTGTCGAGCCTTTTGCAATCCCAAAGTTGACTCGGTGGGGAATTGATTTTCTGAGGAGATCCAATGTAGAGCTCATGCAGTTGACTTCCTTAGAGGCCGGAGATCTCCATTCCTCTTTCCCTTCTCTCTCTCACTCTCTCATTTTTTTATGACGCACCCTGTTTTTTGCCTAGACCGCCCTTTCGGGTTTTCAATCTAGCGGGCATCTCTTTTGCGTCTTCTTTTTTTTACTCGATTAATGAAGAAATGTGCATTGACTCTGGCTGAGGAGATAATACATGTGATTTTGCGGTGGAGACCTCTTGTCACTAAAGATGAGTGACATTGACTCGACTATGGAAGTGTCCCTAGTATTGACTTCATGTATGTATAGATTTTTTTTTTGAATGACTCACGAAGGCAAGTAAGTCATTAAGAGAGAAGAGAAAGAAAGCCCCAGTTTGATTGCAAGAAATTGGAGTATGCAGAAAGAATAGAAGCCCTAGACTCGACAAGGAACGGAAAGTGATTCCAAATCTAGGAAAGTTGTTCAATCTTGAGGTGATTAATTCATTGGCAAATGAATCGTACAAAGATGTCTTGACAAGTTCGAGATGAAGGCCGATCACCATAACGCGCTAGGGCTAAACATATCTTCTTTCTTGCATGAGACCGGACCCGAAGGTTGCCTACGTTCCTCCAGTGTAGAGGCTCAGGTCACCGTAGTTCTTATGGATTCTCCATTCGCCGTGATGAATTGTTGCTTCGTTGTGATTGTTGTCGATGTTGCTTCGTCCTTCTTTTGGTGGAATGATGTTGTTGTTGTGAACTTCTTTGAATGAAGGGGGATTTTTTTTTTTTTTTTTTTTTTTTTTTTGTGCTCTAACTTTTGCCTAGGTTGATTTGAGGATTTCAACCTAGCGAGCTCTTTTTTTTTTTTTTTTTATATCCCCTTTTGAAAACTTTGCTTCATGATCATTGTTCCACCTTTCTTTGTCTTGATTTCATCGTTGTTGATGTCTTCGTTGTTGATGCCGTCGTTGATGTTTAGCCCCTAGACGTTCAAGCGATGGCCTTCATTCCAAAACTTGTTTAGACATTTTTTCATCATTTTGCCAAGAATTAATTGAACAAATCGGAAGAGTGTATGAGGACAAGAACGACTTTTATTTGATGACTCAACGGACTCGAACATTTAACATAGGACGAGAGAAAACATTAATGCACACATTAGAGGACTTTTGACTCTCTTTTCTTTTTTTAATCCTATTTCTAGGTAGAGAAAGAGAAACGGAGATTGTTGTTGTCGGCCTTGTAGCATGATCTCTTATTGAAACCCCATTTCAGATCTGAGCCTCTTCCTTAATGAATTCTTGCATGTTCTCATTCTCTAACTGTTGTTCTTCACCCACGGTAAACTCACCATTGTCAATCGAATCTTGGATGATGTCGCGGAGGGAGAAGCAATCCTCGGTGAGATGACCGCTGCATAGGTGATAGTCACACCACTTGTGGTGGGCATGATTGCGACGTAATGGTTGTGGTTGCTTGTACCCTTGGAGAGGAGAAACTTGTCCCTTAGTTTTGAGAGCTTCGTAGGCCTCGATGATGGTCATGCACATTGAGAGGGGTATAAGACACGGTCGTTGGTGGCACCTTTGTGACTTTTGAGGGTGAGCCACTTGAGCGTGTGCTTTACCGTGGACCTTTGCCTTGCTGTCGGTGAATCTTGCAAACGAGCCTTAAGTTCGGACACTTCTTCCTTGTGAATTTTCTCTCGAGATCAAGACGGTCTTGCCACAAATCATCCTTGCGGCGGGAATCCTCGACAAGTCTATCCATTTGTTCCCCCAAGGCTCTTATTATGTTGAAGAGCCTTTCGTTGGACACGGAGATGTTCTCACCCTTGTTGTTGTTGCCGTTGGAAGCCATTGGACCTATTGAGAGAACACGGTCGATCTTAGGTTGGCCCCACAAACATATTTTGAGTAAAATAATTAACCCACAAACAAAGGAAAAATACTCAACCACATAAGAAAAATGACTCTTTTTTTTTTTACAAAAGTCGGAAGGACGTGGTCCTTTTTGGGATTTCTAGAAAAATAGTGGAATCATCACACTAGTATAAAGACCATCTCACTGTCCCATATACTCATCGGATTCCACCACGCTTGTGAATCCTATATGTGTCGGGATTAAACTAAATTAATGTAGTAAAGCATACATGCGGGGACGGATTTTTATTTTCGTCCATAATAACCACTTGGGGACGGAGTTTTATTTCGTCCAAAACAACGAGTGGCATGTATGATTTGAAGACATTAGTTTAGGGAAATCTCGGCACATGGAAACCGACTTGAGTCACAGAGTGTTAGACCCTAACTAGAATTGTGTGGTTTGTGCTCGGCTAAAGAGAGGTTTAAAGGTCACCCCCGGCATGTAGTCATGAACTACGCCACGGGCTGAGGTTTATCGCTTCGAAAGAGTCAAGGTCGAGTGGAGCTTGAAACTTCATAGGACGGGCCTCGACGGGTGTTGGGGTTGGACTTGTGCGACTCGATATGAGCAGTTGATAAGATTATGTGCGCGTAGTGTGAGGTCTAACAAGTGACAAAAATTTTTTTTTTTCAAAGGAAATAAAAAAAAACAAATAAGCACATAATTTACAACTTTCGAATCACCCGTGTGACCGATAAAAATGAAACAGAAAATAAAAAGCAATTATATGCAGGCCCGGTGCCCACACACTGTCAAGACTGTCCATTTTGTTCACTGTTTCTGTATCTGGGGAATGCCAGAAGCGCGGGCATTCAGAAGCCTACTCGGAGGCGCGCTGCGTTGACGTTGACTGATGAAGAAGTGGCGCCGCGTCACCGCGGGTCGCAGTACCTGCAAATCAGCGGGTTTCAAGGGATTGCTTGACCCTAAATTATAGAAACTTTTTCCCCTGTAGTAAACGTTAGCACAGAAACATGGAATTGAAGGACAAGATGGGAGGCGGGCGATTCTGGTAATAAGGGTCGGACGCGCGCTTTAGGCCAAGAAGGCCGGAGGCGCGCGCTTCCTACCTTCTTTTTACCAGAATGCCCAGAAAATAAAATAAAGAACACCAAAAATGAAAAAACGCAAGTTTAACCCTTTATGTCCCCAGCGGAGTCGCCACTGTAGATACCCCGGGGGAACCACGGCTTGGCTAGAGCGCGTGAATTACCTAGGATGTCTAATTGATTTTAAGAGTCTCCACCTATGTTTTAGAGGAACATAAGAAAACCTAAAAAGAGTCAATTTTATATACAAAACCAGAGATTTGGGAAAAGATGGGTTCGGGGGTTAGGTTACGGAGTGGGAAGTACTTAAACACCCACTCCGCCCCGCTTACGCGGGTCTGCTACTTTTGGTGTTCTAATGTTAAATGTCATTCAATTTATTGATATAAAAAACGTGCTAACAATTGAGATGAGAAAGAAAAGGGGAAATAAAGAATGAATTTATTAATTATTATTTTGCTAAAAGATTCATGTCGAATTATTGCTAGATAATTACATAAGATAATAATGAAATGGAATTTAATTAGTGTTTGGAATGTTGGAATGTAACCTGACCAAACTTTCAATAGTGAAGTGGCCTTTTGGTTGTATTCCTTTTATGGAGATTGCATACTAGTAAGACATAAATAAAAGAGAAAGAGAAAAGTTGTACCTTTAGAAAAGAGAACTTGAAACCTTGACTTGAAAGTGGTGTTGTTGTAAAGAAATGGTTGTGTAGAACTTTGTGTAGAGTTTTGTTGTTAAAACTCTGTAGGGAGAATTTGTGTAGAGTTTGTGTAAAGAGAAAGTGTTCAAGGTCCAAAAATGAGGTCATTTTCCCAGGTAGGAGATGATGGTTTTTATAGGTAAAATTAGGAGGGAAAGGTTGGAGGGAAATTGGTCAATCCATGTGAAATGGAATTGACCAATCAAGAAAAAGATAAATAAAGAATTATGAAAGAAATAAAAGAAAATCAAATAATAATAAAAAAATATTTTGTTTTTATGAAGAATAACTAGAATAAAGGATTTGGGAGTTATGAAATAAGGGGGAATGAATGTGGATGTAAAAAGGAGGTGTTTGTGATCAAGAAGAGATTTTCTAAATAAGAAAAGGGAGGGAAAAATGGTGCTATCCGTTACTGCCAAAGTGGGAAGCGCGCGGGTCCGGCCTATTGGACCAAACGCGCGCGCACCCCATGACTATTACGGGAGGCGCCCTCGGGTGAGAATAACAGAATGACAGAATGACTCTAAAAGTTAACTCTGTTATGCAGTTTAGTCTTAAAACTAATGGAATCAGTTAGGAAATTAACGAAAGTAACAGAAATTAACAAAAACAGGTTAAATAAAAATACTATGTATTCAATCGGGGTGAGAGGTCCAAAGCGCGGGGTGTCTACACTATTGATTAACAAATAAAAAGGAACATATATTGTTCATCTTGGTTGTCAATCTGCTGCATCATTCACGAACAAAGAAACGATATGAAAAATGTAAGTTGAAAAGTGAGAATAATCTTTGACTAGTCTGGGACTTAGAGTTTGCCGGTTTGAAACCTTGGGTTCGGTACAAAATTACAAATAGTCAATTGGATATTTAAAAAATTATAATAAAAAATAAGCATAAAATTTTATTCACTATAAGATATACATATAAAAAACAATACATAGCATATGTGCACAACTGGTCCGGTCCCGGTTCTAACCGGAATTAATTTTACCAAGAACCAGAACCGAACCAATATACTGGTTCTATAATATTTTGGAACCGGAACCAACCCATATGTACTGGTCTGGTCCGATTTTAGCTGGGCTGGTCCGGTTCCTTTGGTCCGGTCCAGTTCTAAAACATTTTTGCTCACTCCTAAGTTGTACCGCTCCTCCGGAGAATGCCTTCTTGACTATGTAGCGGCCTATCCATCTTGGTCCCCACTTTGCCATAGGATTAAATGGTCCAGGACGATGTTCACATAGGACAAGGTCCCCTTCTTTGATGTTTTCTGGTCTTGTGACTTTCTTATTGAATGCTCGGGCCATTCTCCGTTGATATGTTTGGATATGCTCGGTGGCTCGGAGTCGTCGTTCATCTAGCAGGGCTAGTTGTTCATAAACGGCTGTCTAACCATGCGACTTCATTCACTTGGTTTTCTAGGAGAACCCTTAGTGATGGTACTTCTAGTTCGATTG